>JBBPSJ010000096.1:0-113334 GCA_038093535.1 Boletus reticulatus
GGACTTTTAAACACTACTGTCGACCCTTGCATCAAACCTCTGATCCTACCCCCTTTCTCCATCTCATCTCCACCGAACTTGACCCAGAGGACCCGGACTTGACAACAATGTGTACAGTGCTCATAGCATAAATGGCCTGTGAACATCTGGAGTGAGCCATCAAGTCCTGTAGGTATTGTCACACTTCATAGTTCTATGAAAACTGTATGAATTCCATTGTTGTGTTGTGTCATGTCAAGAGAGGTACTATGATACTAGGCACTCATCAGCAAATTCTCACATCACTTTACAGAACTTTGTGGGAACTTTGCAGCACTTTCGTAGTCATACCCATAAAGTAAATTACCACTTGCAAAGCAGATCCTGAATCTTTAAAGTAGCTTTACAGCCACTTTCACACTTCCTGTTTGTGCACTTTGCTGCCACTTTACAGCTTGACCAACTAGAATGAAAATTAAATACAATATTACAATATTTATTGCAAAAACTACAGTAAAAACTAATACAGTGTAGTACTCGACTCACAGGGTCCCGGTGATAGGGAAACAAGTGGTCGTGCTTGAATTGACACAGCCGGGTGGGGGGTAAGTGATCAGGCTCAAGAGCTCTGAGGACATGGTGGAGGTGGGACATGAGTGGTCACACTCGAATGGACACGGGTTAGGTGGAGAATGAGTGGTTGCACTCGGTTGGGTGTGGGATGAGCAATCAGGCTCAGGAGAACATGGTGGAAGTGGGGTGTGAGCGATCATGCTCTATGAGTGATCAGGCTTGGTGTCGTGCACATCACTTTGTGTGGGGCTGTGTGGGGCACTTGATGTTGCAATAGTGGGAATCCGGTGTTGCTGCACAGGATTCCTAGGAACTGGTCTAGGGTACTTACCTTTGGGACAGGGGAGTTCTCAGAGATAATAGCGGTTGCAGATCAAGAGAGATCTCTATTTATTCAGACTCAGCAGAGTCTTATATACACTTTGTAATGCTTACTTAATATAAGGTCACATGACTATTAGTACGTGTCCTTTCAACACTCCCCCTTGTCTAGTATATGGTAGACTGAGTGACTGAATAACTGGTATACTGGACATTTGGATAGACTGGGCAACTGATATGACTGGATGACTGAATGACTGTTATGCTGGATGGTAGGATTGACTGGATGACTGATGTGACTGGATGGCTGGAATACTGGGTGACTGAATTACTGGTGTACTGGACAATTGGATAGACTGGGCAACTGATATGACTGGATGACTGTAGTACTGGATGACTGGACAACTGAATGACTGGTATGTTGGATGCTTGGATAGACTGGATGACTGTGTTGCAAAAAACTATTTTGAATGGTAATACCTTACAAGGCATTGCAAGGTTAAAATATACTGTCGAGGTTACAATACAGTTAGAATAAACCGCTAAAAAATCACAATGTGGTTACAATGCCGAGGCACTCATTCACAAGGCAGTTCCAATTTGGTTACAATCATAGAAACCAAATACAAGTAAAACCCCTATTACAATGGGAACCATACAAATCCAACCCATTCCAACCCATCTCAATCCCTATTTCCAACTAAAATCGTACTCTAACCATTCCAACCCATTCCAACCAGTCTCAATCTCCATTTCCAACTACAATCGTATTCTAACCATTTCCAACCCCCAATTTCAACCAAATCGTATTCCAACCATTTGTAACCGATCAGAATCCTACTCATGCGCAATCCAAATCATAGAAAGCACATCATAGCACTAGTAGTTCTGGTTTATTCAATCTCAAGGAACTCAGATTTTACAAAAACGCACCATATCGTTCGATTCAGAATAGAGACTAATTTAGAGACAGTATGAGTATTATGATAATGACAACCCATGGAAATACACTCACAAACGAGAGGGGGAAGATTCAGAGATTGGTGAATAGGTGGTGCGGCGGTCATCTCGAGATACTTGATGTAGGTGGTAGCGTGGTCGAGGAGGGTCCAGGAGACCTTGCTCGACTTCTGGTTGGAGATGGGGAGCGCGTCCTCGAGTGGATGGTAACCGTCGCGAAGCTCATCGTGACACCTCTGCTCCAACTCAATATGCTGACGACGAATGGGGGGAGACGCCATTATCGGGAAGGGTATAAGGACGACTGAGAGGGAGGCGGTGGTATATAATAGTTGGCGGAGGGGGTGTACGAGTGCTCGCCGATAGTGTTGGTCAAGTTGAGGGTGTTGAAGTCAAGATGGGGAGATGAAGACGAGAGACCTGGCGATTGGGAAAGGTGAGTCAATGAAGGCAACAACATATAAATGGGACATACAGGCCATGGTCGAGACACCGTAGGGATACTGGGGGTCGTTAGACATGGCAAGGGCAAACAGCGGCGGAGGTGTACTCACAAAAGCGAAGGCGAGATGCCTTACAAGAGGGAGAGACGATGAGTGTCAACGCGTTGAAAACCGGGGGTGAATTTAACGGCTCAGAGGGAATAAAGGTTGAGTTATAACAAGGCTACATTGCGAATGTCAATGTTAAAGGAATTGACGGGGAAGGGGGGATTGGCGACGAGAAGAAAAAAACAACCATGGAAGGCCTGGGCATGGGTATATAAGACGCTGAGTCATTGTTTGGCATTGTATCACATTGTAACTTTATTTGGAAGGTGGCTCATTATCACACGTCTAAGTCTAGCCTTGCTCTTATCTGAGCAGATTCTGTCCCCCTTCAACCCCTCTCGTCTTGAAGACGATGCTTATTGTATTCTCGCCACCCCCTACTGCCACACCATCACCCCCCAGTGCAGCCAGATGCCGCTCAGGACATCAAGATGGCACCAGAGGATCTCGTCCAAGATGTGCCCGGATCCGACGCCGCCTCACCACACGGTGCTCTCAACGGCAGGATCACCTCCCCAGATGCTCCCAACACCGATGCAGATGGCAACGTGAATATGGCGCAATTAACACACGTCAACGGCCATGCAGATACAGTCGACGTTAAGCTCAATGACTCATGCGCCGCACACCGTTCACCTAATCGCCTTGGCTCGCCTCATCAAGCCGACATAGATGGGCCTCCGCCAGCAAAAAGGGCACGCAAGCTTTCCGATGCTGATCTGGCCTCTATCGCCAATGTGAGTCAAGCTTTTGTCCTCTCATACTCGCATATTGATGATCGGTCATTCCACCAAGACTGCCTCTCCCCCTCCCGCTACTGGCTCTTCCATTCAGATGAATGAAGAAGCCGCCCCCAGTCCTATCCCCGCCCCACCAACCCCAGTTGGCGCAGCTACACTGACTGTAGCACAGCATTGGTTCTGTCTTTCCACTGTCCGCTTGTTGAGAAAGATGAAAGACGCTGCGCCGTTCCTTCATCCCGTTGACCCCGTTGCCCTGAACATCCCTCACTACCCTACTATCATCAAGAACTCGATGGATCTTGGATCCATTGAGCGCAAGCTCATGTCTTCCAATCCTCAAAAACCCGACCCAAATCCCAATAACCCTCGTTACAACAACGCCGACGAATTCATTGTCGACGTTCGTCTGATATTCACCAATTGTCTTACGTTCAACGGGCCAGATCACGCCATATCCTTAAACGCGGGTAAGCACGTTGAGTCTGTTTTCGACAAGCAAATTAAGAATCTGCCACCACCACAAGTGGTACGTGAGTGTCTATGGTTTTCGTGGAATAGATACTCTAACCGCACGCTAGGTCAAACCGCCCGTCAAAATTGCCACTCCTCCGCCTCCACCTCCTCCACCTGCCAAGAAAGCTCCCACACCGCCTGCCCCTGCACGACGCGCATCCACCTCAGTCCCCGTGATTCGTTGCTACAACATTGAGCAGGCATCCGCACATCCAAAGAGAGAGATCCACCCTCCTCCCCCAAAGGATCTACCATATTCTGATCCACCAAAGAAGCCGCGGAAGGCAAAGGTAGTCAAGGACGATGGTACGGCAGAGCAGCTCAGGTTTTGCGTCAAGCTCTTGGCAGAGTTGCAACGGAAACAACACTGGACTGTCGCTCATCCGTTTTATGAGCCAGTTGGTTAGTGTCACATACTGTGCGTTCCATCTTACCACTGATCTTACCACTGTAGATCCGGTCAAGCTGGAGATTCCAACGTATTCCAGGATCATCAAGAAGCCAATGGACCTGTCTACCACGTGGGTCCATCGATGCGCATAACACCACTTTCGTACTGACGTATCTAAGTCATACATGGCAGGTAGGATTGTGACAACAGAGGGACAAATTGAGTTGATGCGAGGCAACATGCTCGCTCTGAGGAGTCAACCTTGGAAGGAGAAGAAAAAGAAAAAGGAGTCGAAACCCGATGCAGCTGCCTCGACCTTGAAGGGCCAAAGGTGGAGAGAGTCGTGCACTGGCCTATGCGGCGGCTACCTCAGAGGTGTAATAGTTGTGCGACGAGGAACCTTTAATTGACATTAACTCGACTAGTAGACAGACCTAGATGTTACTGATACGAGATGGCCAATGAAAACAATCAATGATATTCACAACAATTACTGCTTAGAGAAGATCAACGACACTGTAACGGAGACATAGAATGGGCAATAGGAATCGGAAGTTACTTGTTCCTGCCGGAGCGCCTTGCTACAGTAGCAGAGGTGGGTGCATCCCCACCAATGTCATCCTCGTTGACTACATGATTACCCAAACCCTTGGCAACAGCTTTCCCCTTACGCTTCGACTTCGCAGCTCCTCCCTTTGCCTTCGTTTGGGGACGAGCTTGGTCAACAAGAAGGTTGACATTAACGTCATCTTCCACGCTCGGGGCTACAGTGGGACGAACGGCTGGAGCGAAAAAGGTGCGAGAAGCCAGAGCTGCGTCGGGAGCGGGAATGGCTGCAGCGGCAGGATTGAAGGGAGCTGAAACAGAGTTGTTGATGACTGGAGCTGCTATGGCAGCAATAGCAATATTAGGAACGATAGGAGCCGAAATAGATTGAGCTGGGTTATTGGCAGTTGCGGGAGGTGCGGCAGCGCTGGCAGGTGCTGGTCCGGGAGCCTGACCTTGTGGACTTGGGCCTCCGTCTGCGAATGCACGCTCAAAAGCAGCCTCCCAATCAAGGTCGTCGTCAATATTGGCTGCCAGTCTTGACGAGGAAGGGGCTGAATTAGAGGAATCCGGAAAGAGAGCATCGTCGAAGAACTTGAAGAACAACTTAGCCCAGGGGGTTCCGGAGAGGAGCTGCTGGCGAAAGTAATTGTGGTATGTGTTGTACAGTATTCCTGTCTTTTCGCCGACTTGGTAAAAATTAGGGTCCCCAGAAAGGACGAAGATTGCCTTGAAAGCGTCTTTGTAAGTTCGTGCGTGTCGAGCGAATGTAAAGGTAACGCACCAAGATAGCGGCTGCAGCAATCATCCCAGCTGTTGTAGACCGCAATTCCCAGATCCGGCCTTTTGGCCGTGGTCCTGGAGCCTTCTGACCCAAAAGAGACGACCTTCCGAATAGCGTGACCTTCAGGATCTTTGCATGTCTTGTAAGATATGCTGGTCAAAAGTAAGAGGATTACGTACCTTCACAAGAGTCGCCGTCTTCAAAAATAAGTCTTTACACATGTTCTTTGGGTCGGGAAAGAGAACTGGCGCAAATTTAGTATACTTCCCATTCGGCCCAAGCAGTAGCCCCCGGCATTCTTCCTCTTCAAACCGAGAGTAGCCTCGAACGAAGAACTCGGCGCTGAGCCCGAATATACTCGCAGCGCTTCCTTTCACGTCTGAGACGGATTCACAGCGGCTGGTCTGGACACCGGTGCAGAACTTTGAATTGTAAATCAATCTGAAGACTGAATAGATAGCGGGAAGGGAACTTACCATGTTTCCGAAGCTCTTGTTAGCCATCAATTGCTGCAAATCCTTCGGAATAAATTGAAATAGTTCAGTCTTCATGGCATCTTCAATCGAGAGAGGAGAGAGCCAGCGTTCCGCACTTTTAAGGTCGACGTCTGGGTTGGCCATCAGAGGAAAGACCTCAGCATTGATCCAGAAGCAGTGGGTCATGGAAAATTTCTGGCCAAGCATGCGAATAGTATCGTTCTGAAGTTCGATAGCCATTTCAATTTCGGTCAGGTTGGCTACCTTTTTCCCGCAGCGCTTGGCATCTCGGGCACCATGGATGGCAACCTGTGTCTCTAGCGTCTTGAACTTTCCACGCATCGCTACCAAGGCCTTCTGAGAGTCGACCAATGCCTGAATATTGGTACAAAAACATCAGTGGGATCAACGACAATATGAAAGGGAACAAACTTTGCGAAGGTCCTCATTTGTAGCGTTATCACTTGGACGTGCGATGACCGAATGAACAGCCTCGAAGTCGTCGTTGTCCGAATCTGAACTGTCAGACCCGTCAACTTGCCTGTCGATATCGGCCATGTTGAATTCGTCATCGCTGGAAACCTGCGGATGATGAACGGCTCGAGGAGGCATGATTAGGCTGAGCAAGGAGGTGGTGGTAGGCCCTACGACGAATGTCTTGGAAGTTAAATACATCTGCATTGTAACGGAGCCTGAATGCTTACTTAGACCATCCGGAGCAATGAGCATCGCCTTGCAGCTCGCTTGAACAGTTTGGATGTAAGAGTGGCGGGATGGATCTCGACTGTCGGTACCAGAGTGGCGGACCCTTGCTACACATGTCAGGCGCATTCCCTGGATGAAGGATGGTCTGTGATTGATTGCATTCAGCCAGCATGAGAAAGACATACAAAGAATAAGCAAACGTGGTAGCAAGTGTCTTGGAGAGGTGGACCCGACACTGAGACCGCCAGTTATCAGTGCGTGCAGAGCCCGCACGCGACTGCGATACGTCACTTACCTTATATCCAAACCGCAAACGATGCGGTGATGTGTAAAAACCTATGGAGTTCACATCAGCACGAGGAACAATATGTATGCGCACCATATGGCGTTAATCGACTAATCACACAATTCTGAGATATCAATTATTAGTATTATAGTAGATATTACGAAAAATGGACAATAGCTTGGGAGGCGTTGATGATTCCCATTAGTACGTCGTGTCAAAGACAAGATTGAATAGTTGCGACGAGTCCAATTTGTGACAGTGATAGTATTATCTGTAATGGATCAACGAAGCTGTTTGGCTCGGAGAAACCAGTCACCGTCTACATAATCAACAAGAAAGAAATCACCCGCATGTCTGAAATCTGGAACAAGGAGAGCTCCGCGAACGACGGACCGAAGGGAAATGAACTCGGACCGTGCTGCGGGACGAGCGCGTAGGCGAGTGAAACCGAGATTGTGATCCAGTACGCGTTGATTGCCTGTGGGAGCATCCATAGGTTGTACCAGTGCGAGGTCCAGAGGGTCTTGATTGCCATTCAGAACGTAACGGAACATCATGAGGAGACGAGCAAATATGTGTGTGGTGTTTCCATGCCTGTCTTGGGTGCTGATAAGCACGCAATCATACCGTTGGTTTCCATGGAAGCTCGGATTACATCGAAGGTAGTCGGTCGCCAATCTCCAGTCCACAGCAGACTCGTAGTTAACCTTGAGATACCGGAACTCTTGGATCTATTGAGTACGAGTATTTAGTGGCAAATCCGTGCGATAGAACAACTCTAATGGTAGCATACCTCAGCTTGGCCGGTTGGAATGAACTATTCCTCGCCGTTTGGAAGCGGAATGTTGTGGGCATGAGCAAATTGATTAATGAATGTAACAAACTTGTTGTGGAAGTCCCGGAAAGCCTGGTTCGACGACTTTTCTTGTTCTATGGCACCAAGCGTTGTCGGTTTCTGTGGAGAACCAAGGTGGGTATGACCCACGGCCGGCATCTCATCGAGTTCTCCTTCAGCATCCTCGAGAGTGGACAGCCGAAGGGTGGCATTGTGGCGTTGTTCGTCTAGATGCACAATGCGGCTGCGGATCATCTCACAAACAACCGTTCTTTGGTCCAATTTGGCCAGCTAACGGCGGGTATGATTAGTATTATCGATCAGGTCATTTCAGGTGTCTGCAACGAAGGACATTCCATACCTGTTTGGACGCTTCCTTTCGATTAGTTTGACGGAGGTATGCTCGCCTGATTGGACCATGTTGCTTCTCATTGGGGCATGTACTGAAGTTGCGGACGGCGCCTTTCTGGCGAATATCTTCGGGCGCATGTTTAGCTAGATGTGACTTCGGGAAATTCCAATTCTTTGTTAAATTTTCCCCTTGTAGAGAGATGTACTCCTGTCGATATGGTCAAAGTCCATCATGAGAACATGGCACGATGCTGGAGGACTACACTTGCCCCGAGAACTTGCTGGAACTTGAGGAGTTGCTCTTCCGCTGCAGCTATGGTAGTCTCCGTTTGTACCTCGAGCGATAGATACATGTGATATTGCAGATAAGCCGCGATGGTCTTCAAGAGTGAGTAGCCGACTCGATCAGCTTCTCGTGTAAGTACATTTTGCGTCGTAAATAGAACTTGCTGTTAAAGAAGTCAGAGAGTGAAGCTGACATATAGAGAGTTGAGATGCTTGTTACCTTAGCTATGTCGAGGAATTGATTGCTGTCTGTAAAATGAATGTTCGTCACTGCCTTGAAGTGCATGAGCTTTCGCCAGCGTGGAAATTGACTATGTCTAAGATGCACGATAACGTATGGGTTTTAAACGAGAGGCGATGAGCGATTGAGGGAGATGAACTTACTGATCATCCACCTTTTTGGTGGAATCACGGCCAAGCGCTTGCAGCCGCGTCTTTACCTCCGAGAACAAATGACTCCCCCACATTCCATGGTCATCCGTATGTAGAGGGTCGAAGCTGAGCGCTCGGTGGGGGTCAGAGTATTTAATGCGCCAAAATGTGTTCTATCAATGTATGTATAGAGTACGTCAGTGCCGCTCTCCTCACAAGTTGCAATATACCACACCTCAACTGGTCGTAAACTCAGATCTTTCAGCGCTTCCTCCCCAGTAACACGGTCCGTTTCCCACCGCCGCAGATGTTCGATTGCATCTTCAGAGGTACGCATACGATAGTTGGTGGCATGGTCCCGAAGTTTGTCCCGAGGTACAAGACAACAGGGGCAAGGACAATGGGACCGCATCCCTCGTATTAATGCCATCACACATCTGTAAAAACGACAGATTAAGATTAAGAACTATGAGTTAAAATGACACTCACTGTTCCTCGTAGTCCGCCGACAGAATGAGAATGATTGGATATAGCACACGGATAATCTCGTCGAAGCATTTGTACACGAACCCCACTTTTGACAGCTCGATAATTGATTCCAAAAGCTTCAAGAAGGATTCGTGCCACACGACACGCTTCAAATCTGTGTAAGAGAGCTTTCCGTCCTCCGCCGCATCCCCGGGAACCTGTCAATGGATCGGTCCATGGTCTAAGTTAGTATATCAAATTCGACTGACAGCGGAGTGACGCACGATGGGTAAGAAACCGACAACGCGACCCCCTCCTAAGCCATCACCATTCCTGATATTCACAGGAAGGTTCGCACAGCGAGCAATGACCGGGTAAGCCTTTACATGGCCTGAAGCTGTGAGGTGACTCTTGTCAGCATAAAGAATAAGAGCGAATGGAGTACTGTTTTCCCCTGGTAAAGCAGTCTAGTGTTAGAGCGCATAGTACTCGTCAGTGGCTGTGAATTAGGGTGCGGTAACTTACAATACTTACTTGGATATCCCACCAACGGTCGGCGGTCCACGGTTCGTGAATAAAGCGCTCAAACCGAGTACCATCGTGTTTGTATAGATGTTGAGCATCCCACACGAAATGAGGAGCGAGTAAGGGGTCTTCGAGAAGATCCAGGGCCCATTCCCATAGCGGGCGAGTGTATACCTCAAACTCCAACGTTTCTTGCTTATATGGTACTGAGATTGTGTTCTCCTGAAGCTGTATATTCACAATAGCACAACATTCGACGCGAACCGTAAGGATACAGACCAGCTATGTAATTAAACATGACATACGGGTGTCAATCGTGAAGCCACACGAGACCAGGCCTTCGTAACATCATTGTGTGACCTCAGCGTAAAACCCGACTTCCCTTGGCTGTCGGAAATCGACCAGATGAGCTTGAGCAAATGGTCAACTTGGTCTTTGCTCATAGCGGACTGGTGAGTAAGCTCAGCAATCTCGAAATCGAGCCGAGAGAGAAACGGGGCCCAAGGCATATCATCAGGCAAGCTAGGCGGAAAGGATTGTTGTCCATAGCAGGAGAACGACTCGTATTCAGTTGCACGACCACTCTTGGGGTGGTACTCAGTTTTGAAACTGTCGGGAGCAGCATTGGCGGTTGCTGCGAAAGGAAGATGATCCTGCTCTCCGGTGAAAGATGGTCCAGGGAGTTCATCCCCGTCTACTGCACGAGGGATGCTTGCGTGCGAGTGTTCTGAATCAGAGCCTATCCAAGGAGGAGATCGCGATCAATCGTCCTATCGGAGAAGGATCTAGAATTAAAACTTACGTTGTCGTGAGTCCACGCTCATGTTATCACTTCCACGGGAACCGATATCAGCGACCTCAGCGACGTGCATGTCGGGGCCTAAATCGTGGGTGGTGAGGGATGGGACATTGACATCAGTGTCCGGCGAATCAGCGCCTCGTCCTGCAGAGGGTCCTGCTACTGGCTGTTGGAGTCGTTCAAGCTTCCCTGCACAAGAGTTGGATGATCGTCGAGTCAGTTAAAACAAATACTAATATGAGACACATACTCTGGGCCTTGAGTCGGCTGATGGCCACCCGCGCTGACAACTCTGCAAATTCCTTCTCTCGTGCCTTTTTCTGTAGTCTACTTGCACAACTGGACTCGTGCGATTTGAGGCCGCGTTGAGTGTATTCTTTGTTACAATATCGACAGGATATCTTCTCTCCTGGGCCATTCTTCATATGATATGTACACTTGGACGGCATTGTATGTGACAAGGTATATGATTGTTTACAAAGGAGGGGAACGAGTCTGAGGATGCTGGTAGCTGGATAGGATGGGATGGGATGATGAGCTGCGATTATTGGCCCCATCGCCCCAGGCCTGGGAGCTTCGGGCATTGCCGCGCCAATCCAATCCCCTTGCAACTCCTTGCGATAAACGAATGGGTCCTTATCACGTGCATCACGGAATTCGAAGGCACACGTTTCATTTAGATACCCCATCCAATATAGTTACAATTTGCTTCCATTTATGTCTAAATACGGCAGGATTGGAACCCGGGTTACAAAATTTGCGACATGATGTGACTGGATGGCTGGAATACTGGGTGACTGAATAGGCTGAACAGCTGATCTGAGTGGATGGTTGTAGTACTAGAAGGCTGACATTTATGGGTGAATGTATTACTGCCATGCTGGCTTGTTGATTTTGCTGGAATTACTGGAGAACTGGAGAACTGAATTATTGGACTGTTGGTACCACTGAATAGCTAGACTACTGATTTATTTGGTCACTGAAACAACTGGAGTTGCTGGAACACTAAATTACTGGATTACTGTAAGTCTGAGGTAACTGAACAGCTGAACAACTCAACTACTGGACAGCTGGATGTACTGAACATACTGAAACATTGTCCTTCTGGACTTCTGTAACTACTAAATTAATGGCGTACTTGCCTACTACCCTTATAAAACTGTTGAGTCAACTGGCTCCAGTCAATCCAGATAAGTCAGAACTTTTGCAGTTTTGCTGATGCATTGTGCCTCCTTGGCCATGTCAATGATGATGGCTATGAAGCTGCCGAGTCACCACCATGCTTCCACATCAACAACAACAACAGTGACAACAAAGTGGCACCATCTGTGCCACTGAAATGACAACAACGATGATGCCGCTGTGGCATCACCACCACCACCACACCTTCCCCCTCATTTACAATGACACAGTGGCACCACCAGTGCCATTGAAACAACAATGACAAGCCCTCCCAAACACCCTCCTCAAGTGTTGAAAGGACACGTACTAATAGTCATGTGACCTTATATTAAGTAAGCATTACAAAGCATATATAAGACTCTGCTGAGTCTGAATAAATAGATATCTCTCTTGATCTGCAACTGCTATCATCTCTGAGAACTCCCCTGTCCCAAAGGTAAGTACCCTAGACCAGTTCCTAGGAATCCTG
Source organism: Boletus reticulatus (assembly GCA_038093535.1). NCBI lineage: Eukaryota > Fungi > Basidiomycota > Agaricomycetes > Boletales > Boletaceae > Boletus > Boletus reticulatus. Next base: position 12,115 of record JBBPSJ010000096.1, read on the forward strand.
TGTGGCAACGCTGGATTCCCGCTATTGCAACAGGTTATGAGCCCCAAGCTCCAACTGTGCAGAAATGCCATTGTTGCTCTAGGTGAAACACCTTGGACATTGGCTGTCCCGAGCAGAAACACCAGACACATCTCAATGCGGAAACACTCAATGTAACCACCATCGGACTCTGGATGTAGGGGGTCGCTATGACCCTATATTCTAGAAGCTCTGACATTGTTCAGTGATGCAAACATTTTTACTCGCTCCCTTCATTGGTACCAAGCTGACACGTCACCTTTAAAGAACCTACTATCAACCATGAGCTCCATCCTTACCACCATTCCCAAGATGAATGGAACCAACTACAAGCGTTGGGCCCAGGACATGGAGTCCTTCCTCCACTCCGCCGGATACTGGAACAAGATGTACATATGTTAAGACTTGCCCAGGAACTGCTGGCGACAATTAGGACACATGGGATGAGAACGACAACAAGGCACTCGGCGCAATGCGCCTCCGCCTCAAATCTTCTATTCTCTCCCAACTTGCCAATAAGAAAGTCGCCAAGGACCTCTGGGACGCTCTCAAGGCCTTATATGACAAGGCCTCCATCGCCTCCGCCCACTCTGAATGGAAGGCAATGCTTGCCATCACCTTCCCAGACAACAACCATCCTGGCCCATCCTTTGCAAAGCTCAACACTTCATTCACCCGGCTGGAAGAGCTCCAGCACAAGGTCCCCGTCAACATCATGGCCCTCATCACCGTGGCCAAACTCCCCAAATACGCCAAGACCCTCCACCACCAGCTGAACTCCGCCATCAACGTGGACCCCACCAAGACGAAAGTCCTCACCATGGTCGAACTTGAATTGGTCCTCAGCGCTGCCTGGCAGCATTACGTCTCTCGTTGCCCCCTGCCTCGTCAGCAGGCAAACAAGGTCTCCAACGTGTGCTGCCAACAAGGCAATCCCTCCTTCAAGCAGCAGCAGCAGAAGGGGGACACCATGGAGAAGAAGGAGGAGAAGAAGGAGGAAGGAAAGGGGAAGAAGCATCGTCAGGGCAAATGCTCTGAAGAAGGTGAGAAGAAGTGCAAGGATCGTGCGGCCAACGCCACTGAAGCGTCCTCCGTCTCATTCGCATTTGTGAACTTCCTCATGGAGCCCGCCATCATGGATCCCGCCTCCACCAATTTTGACCAGCCCATCACCAACCCTTGTGCTCTCGCACACACCACTGGCACTGCCCACTACGGCCCCCTGCTTTCCTTCAGGCCCAAGAGGCCATCTCACTCGCTCGCCGCATCGGCACCACCCCTTCTCCCGAGGTCGTTCGCACCCTTGAACCCGTCTCCTCTCGCTGTCGCCACTACTGTGACCACTTCGCTTTCACAGAGGATGGTCCCTTCGGGATGAACCCTCTCCCTCGCCACCACGCCAGCCCATCCACGCCCTCTCTTATTGAGTGCATGGAGACTCCCCGCATCGTCGAGCTTGACTCCGATGACTCCGATGATGTTGTCAGCCTAGGTGAGGAGATGGAAGTTGATGAATATGTGGAGAGGTTCTTCGACGAAGCCTTGGATTGGTCAGTCCCCAATTTCCTTTGTCCCGCACTTGCAGGCACTGACGCACGGATATTTTCGCCTCAGATAATATGTAGTCGTACTCCTCGTATATCTGTAGTAGATGCAATGGACATTAATACTACTGTGTTCCCTCTCGCCATGTGTGACAACTGTGAGAACCAGACCAGTAAAAGTAAAGGAAAACAAAAAGAAGAACATGACTCTCACGCGCCCGATGTGTGGCTACTCGACTCAGGTGCTTCGGCACATTGCACACACGATCTGGACGACCTAGTCAAATTCCAGAAATTCACCACCCCCCGGTACTCACAAATGGCAAACGGCTGCGCCAACATTGTTGGACAAGGAACCACCATTGTGCGCTTCCAGGGTAAACTTGTGCAGTTATTGCCAGTTATTTACATGCCTTCGTGCACTGTAAAGCTCATTTCCATGGGCACCCTCCTCAATGATAAGTGTATGACGATTAAAACCCGTGACAACCATATCAACATGTTCGACAAATGCTCTCGAACCATCGTCCTCAGTTTCCATTCTCATGGAGACACACTATACTGGATCAGGGCACCCATCGTCAAACCACAAGCGGATCTTGCATCCCTTACCTCTGTCGATTATGAGTTACTTCATCTGCGGCTCAGTCACCCCTCTTGTGATGTACTCCGTGCTGCTAAGAAGCACATTAAAGATTTCCCAGACATCAATATTCCGTCCAACCCTCCTATCTGTCCTGGATGTGAGATGGGCAAACAGCCCAACCATACTTTTCCTCATAGCGAGACGCGCACCAGCGCTCCCTTTGAGTTAATTCATTCTGATCTAAAGTCGTTTGAAATTGAATCGTACCATAAGTACAAGTACGCCATCATCTTCTATGATGACTACATGTCCATGGCTTGGGTGATCCTTATAAAAACAAAGGATCAGACACTTTGTGCAACCAAGCAATTCCATGCCTATGTGCGCACTCAGTTCAACGCCATAATAAAACACTGGCGCTCTGATGCAGGGGGAGAATACACCTCCAAAGCCTTCACTGAGTATATGCACGACAATGGCATCCATATACAACAATCCGCCCCTTACACTCATCAGCAAAATGGGCGTGCGGAACGCCTCATCCATACTATAATGGACAAGGCACAACCCATGTGATTACAGGCCTGCCTGCCTGATTCCTACTGGGAGTTCACGGTAATGCATGCACTTCATGTGTACAATCGCACCCCATCAGCTCGCCTCAACTGGAAAATGCCATCCGAGATGCTTACAGGCCAAAAGCCCACTTTCTCACATCTTCATGTCTTTGGCTGTGGCGCTTATGTCCACATTCCAGTCGAAACTCGTGGCGGCAAATTACAGCCCAAATTGCAATTGATGATCTACCTCGGCGTAGCCGTCGGTAGTGATTCAAACTATCTTTTTGTGCGCCCTAACAACGCGCTCCATACATCGGCTCACGCCATCTTTGATGAGAATTTATTCCCTCAATGTTCAAAGGCTCAGCCACACCGGCCGGTTAACCACCCACCTAAGCCTCACCCACACGATGACGAGTCCTTTGACTCTGATTCAACCCTCACGGACCTTGAGTCAGATGCAGAATCCGCTCCTCCTGCTGTCCAACCTTGTCGCCCGGCCCCCAGGCCTGCAACTCCACCTCCAGCAAGGGTACCTACACCACCTCCAGCACCTCCTGTTACCCCACCTCGTCGACAGCCACCTCCACCTCCGGCTCATCCTCAACGACCCCAATGCGACCGTTGTGCTCCTTTGCGGCCCGGTAATGTTTATGGGGAATGTCGTGATCCTGTTCATCAGCTTTGCGACATTGAGAGCACCTCTGATTGGCACAAACTTGTAGGAGAGGAACTGGCTGGACCTTTGGATTCACCCGTTGTTCCTGGAGGAATGCCTCCGTTGAAAGATGACATTGAGTGCATCACCAGGGAAGGGGGAGACACATTGGTTTCATACCTCTGCAGCCGTGCCTTCCCACTGGAAACAGAACAGTCCAATGTAAATTACCGTGAATGGACATACCATGACATACAAAAACTGCCACCCGATGAGCAGACCCTCTGGCGTAGAGCCTGCCACGATGAGTTACAAATACTCAAAGATCGCAAGGTCTATGAAATCATGGATCAACCCAAAGACAGAAAGATTATTAAGAATCGATGGGTCTTCGATGTAAAAACAGACGGCAGAAAGAAAGCCTGGCTAGTAGCCAAAGGCTTCTCCCAAGTAGAAGGGATTGATTTCGATCAAATATTCACCCCCGTCGTACACTTTGAGACAGTGCGGTGCATGCTCGCCCTCTCAGCAACAGAGAACTGGTACATCACTGGTCTCGACGTCCGATCTGCCTACCTATATGGCAAACTGGACGAAGAACTCTATATGGATTTCCCAGAAGGCTTTATGACCCCACACCTAAAAGGGAAAGTCTTGAGATTACTCCGCGCCTTATATGGCCTAAAACAAGCAGGATTAGCTTGGTGGCGTGAACTCGACAAATCCATGAAAGAACTCGGCTTCACACGTCTTAAAACAGATGCTGGCCTATTCATTTATCGCAAGGGCAAAGAGCTCATCCTAGCAATCATCTATGTAGATGATGCCATCTTCTGCGGCCCCAACAAAGCCTTTGTAGACAAGGTTAAAGCCGCCTTTATGAAGAGATGGGAATGTTGCGACTTAGGAGAAACACGCGAATTCCTAAGAATGAACATACGTCAAGATGGTCAAACCATTAAGATCGACCAACAAGAATATCTCAACAAAGTCATTGAGCGATGCGGCATGACTAATGCAAAAATTGCCAACACCCCTCTCCCTCAGGGATATTACTCAGAGAAGAATGATCTACCTGTCCAACCGGAACTTCAGACGCGATTCCAACAGGTTATTGGATCATTGCTGTATCTTATGATTGGCACAAGACCTGACATCTCATATGCGGTTACCCAACTCGCCCGCATGTCAGCCAACCCATCAGAAGAGCATCTTAACAAAGCTCTATATATCTGCCGGTATCTACTTGGTACCCGAGACTACTCTCTTGTATACAATGGCAAATCAGGCAAAGGCATCATCACCTGCACCGACTCTGATTGGGGACAAGACAAAGTCACATCTCACTCGCAAACAGGTTTCTACCTGAAATTCGCGGATGGTGTGTTCTTGTGGAACTCACACTTACAAAAGACCACCGCTCTGTCTTCTACGGAAGCTGAGTACATGGCCTTAAGCGACTGTACACGCCAGGCCATTTGGATTCATCAAATGATGGAAGAACTTGGCTATCGCCTTGGCCCAATTCCCATTTGTGGTGACAATCAAGGATCACTCTTCATTGTGCAAAACCCAGTCACCAAAAAACGCTCCAAACATATCCAGATCTGCTACCACTTTGTACGCGATGCTGTGATGCTATGGAAGCAGGTAGAACTACTCTTTATCTCAGGCACTGACAATCCTGTGGATATGTTCACAAAGAACCTTGGACACGTCAAGTTCAAGGAGTTTCGCTCCCAGCTTGGTTTGGAATTCAACTTGCCATCTTAGACTGTGCAGATGTTCCCATTTACTTTATATTCCTCACTTTTTATATCTACGTATCATCCAGTATTCCTACCATCCAGTCACATTAGTCATCCAGTCAATCCAGTCAGTCCAATGATCCAGTACACCAGTCAATCAGTCACTCAGTCATCCAGTGCTACAGTCATCCAGTCACATCAGTTACTCAGTTTATTCAGCCATCCAGTCATGTCAGTTATCCAGTCTATCCAGTTACTTAATGTACCAGTCATCCAATGATCCAGTCATTCTGTTTTCCAACATGCCAGTCACACAGTGATGTCAGCTGTCCAGTTCCCCAGTCAATCAACCAATGTTTTTTACCAGTCAAACAGCTACCAAAAGCATCAGATTTGAAAGCAAATAAAATTTATAAATTACTCTACTGTACAAATATTAATTACTACAGACTGCTCAGGCCAGGGCTCAGCTTGTGTTCCATTATTGATGGGTGACGAGATGACTCATTTTCAACATGTGAAGAGGGCAGTTGATGGGTGGAGAGTTCAAGTGAGTTGTTGCAGTTGATGGTCAACATGTTCGGATAGGCTGTTAGACTCATTTTCAATGGGTGAGGGGAATAGTCGAGCGGCAGCAAGCTTAGACAAGTCATTGGACTCGTTGTTGAAATGGGCAGGGGATGGTTGATGAGCAGAGCACTCACATGAGCTGTTGGGCTCATTTTCAACATGTGAAAGGGACAGCTGAGGGGTAGTGAGTCCAAGCAAACCCTTAGGGTCACTTTTGGAGCGTGAAAGGGGTGGTTGATGAACTGTGGGGTGAGGTGAGCCGTTGGGCTCGTTTTCGATGGGTGGAAGGGACAATTGAGCAGCGGCAAGGTCAAACAAGTTGTTGGACTCATTATTAAAGCAGGTAGGGGATGGCTGATGAACCGTGGGGTGAGGTGAACCATTGGGGTTGTTTTTGATGGGTGAGAGGGACAGTTGAGCAGCGGTGAGGTCAGACAAGTCATTGGACTTGTTATTGAAGCAGGCAGGGGATGGTTGATGAGCGGAGCATTCATGCGCGCTGTTGGGCTCATTTTCGATGTGTAAAAGGGACAGTTGAGGGGGGGTGAGTTCAAACGAACCCTTAGGGTTGTTTTCGGAGCATGAAGGAGGTGGTTGATGAATGGCATGGTGAGGTGAGCCATTGGGCTTGCTTTCGACACATGAAAGGAACCATTGAGGGATGGAGAGTTCAAACAAGTGGTGGGCTTGTTTTTGAAGTGTGAAGGGGATGGTTGATGAACCATGGGGTGAGGTGAACCATTGGGATTGTTGTTGATGGGTGAAAGGGACTATTGAGCAGTGACGAGGTCAGACGAGTCATTGGACTCATTGTCGAGGTGGGTGGGGGGGTGGTTGATGAGCAGCACATTCATGCGAGCTGTTAAGCTCATTTTCAACATGTGAAAGGGATGGCTGAGGGGTGAGTCCAAACGATCCATCAGGATCATTTTTGAAGCGTGAAGGGGGTGGTTGATGAACGGCATGGTGAGGTGAGCCATTGGGCTTGTTGTCAACTGGTGAATGGGACGGTTGAGCGGCGGCGAGGTTAGACAAGTTGTTGGACTCGTTGTTGCAGCTGGTAGGGGGTGGTTGATGAGTGGTGGGGTGAGGTGAGCTGTTGGGCTCATTTTCGAAGCGTGAAGCAGACAGATGAGGGGCAGCGAGTTCCAATAAGCTGTTGGGTTCTATGGGGCAGTCAGTGCTCACCATTCATTAGTAGGTCTGCATGGCTTACCACAACAAGGGCAAGTTGGTTTTGGCTTGGATGATTCCATGTGACATGGCGCACTTCGAAGTCACATGACTTTTGAACTTGTCACTCGTGACACATTCTTCCTTTCAAGTTTCAATCACCCATTCGGTAAGCCATCCATTTGTCAAGGTACTAGCACTTATATTTTAACACTTTGCATGTCCACAACAAGCCCATTGGCTTGTTTGGATGTGCAGTCCATTGAGCATACTCTCCATGCGACCTCAACAAGCTCAAGAGCTCAACCAACCACCCTGCCCGCTTCAACAATGAGTCCAACAACTTGTCTGACCCTGCTGTCCATCAACTACACCCTTTGTGTATTGAAAATGAGCTCAATGGCTTATCTCACCCTGCCGCTGATCAACCACCATCCACTTCATGTGGTTTGTTTGAACTCACTGCCTCTCACCGTCCCCTCCACACTCCAAAAACGAGCCCATGACTCATCCGACCCTGCAGCCCACCAACTACCCCTTCTGCATACCAAAAATGAGCCCAACAGCTCATCTCACTCTGCTGCTGATCAACCATCCCCTTTGTGTGGTTCATTTAAACTCACCACCCCTCATTGTCCCCTTCATGCTTTGAAAACAAGCCCACGACTCATCTGACCTTGCTGCCCCTCAATTGTTCCCTTCACACATCAAAAACAAGGCCAACAGCTCATCTCTCCCCACTGCTGATCAACTATCCCCTTTACCTGTTGAAAACGAGCCTGACGGTTCACTTGCCCCCCCTCAACCGTCCCTTTCACATATCGAAAATGAGCCCAACAGCTCACATGAATGCACCACTCATCAACCATCCCCTGCCCACTTCGATAATGAGTCCAACAAGTCCTCTGACCTTGCTGCTGCTGAATCGTTCCTTTCACCCATCAAAAATGAGCCCAACAGCTCACCTCACCGCCCCACAGTTCATCAACCATCCCCTTCACACTCCAAAAACAACCCTAAGGGTTTGTTTGAACTCACCCACCCTCAACCATCCATTTCGTGCATTGAAAACAACCCCAATGGCTCACATGAATGTGCCGCTCATCAACCATCCCCCACCCACTTTAACAATGAGTCCAATGGCTCGCTTGACCTCACCATCACTCAACTGTCCCTTTCACCTGTCAAAAACAAGCCCAACGGCTCATCTCACCCCGCCCCTCAATGGTCCCTTTCACACATCAAAAACAAGCCCACCGCTCATCTGATCTCGCTGCCCATCAACTGCCCTCTTCACATGTTGAAAATGAGCCATCTCGTCACCCATCAATAATGGAACACAAGCTGAGCCCTGGCCTGAGCAGCCTGTAGTAATTAATATTTGTACAGTAGAGTAATTTATAAATTTTATTTGCTTTCAAATCTGATGCTTTTGGTAGCTGTTTGACTGGTAAAAAAAATTGGTTGATTGACTGGGAAACTGGACAGCTGACATCACTGTGTGACTGGCATGTTGGAAAACAGAATGACTGGATCATTGGATGACTGGTACATTAAGTAACTGGATAGACTGGATAACTGACATGACTGGATGGCTGAATAAACTGGGCAACTGATATGACTGGATGACTGTAGTACTGGATGACTGGACAACTGAATGACTGGTATGTTGGATGCTTGGATAGACTGGATGACTAATGTGACTGGATGGTAGGAATACTGGATGACTGAGTGACTGAATAACTGGTATACTGGACATTTGGATAGACTGGACAACTGATATGACTGGATAACTGAATGACTGTTATGCTGGATGGTAGGATTGACTGGATGACTGATGTGACTGGATGGCTGGAATACTGGGTGACTGAATTACTGGTGTACTGGACAATTGGATAGACTGGGCAACTGATATGACTGGATGACTGTAGTACTGGATGACTGGACAACTGAATGACTGGTATGTTGGATGCTTGGATAGACTGGATGACTGATGTGACTGGATGGCTGGAATACTGGGTGACTGAATAGGCTGAACAGCTGATCTGAGTGGATGGTTGTAGTACTAGAAGGCTGACATTTATGGGTGAATGTATTACTGCCATGCTGGCTTGTTGATTTTGCTGGAATTACTGGAGAACTGAATTATTGGACTGTTGGTACCACTGAATAGCTAGACTACTGATTTATTTGGTCACTGAAACAACTGGAGTTGCTGGAACACTAAATTACTGGATTACTGTAAGTCTGAGGTAACTGAACAGCTGAACAACTCAACTACTGGACAGCTGGATGTACTGAACATACTGAAACATTGTCCTTCTGGACTTCTGTAACTACTAAATTAATGGCATACTTGCCTACTAGCCTTATGAAACTGTTGAGTCAACTGGCTCCAGTCAATCCAGACAAGTCAGAACATTTGCAGTTTTGCTGATGTGAGGATGGTGACACAGCAGCATTGTTGTCATTGTTGTCCATGTATGTGGTGGTGGTGGTGGTCGTGTTACCACTGCTGTTGGCACTGCAAGGTGGGGTGAGTGAAGTAGGGAGGGCAGGTGTATGGTGGTGTCACTGACATTGTTGGCCAGTGGTGGTGGTGGCATGGGTGGTGGCATGACAATGTTGTCATGCCATTGTTGTCATTGTCGCTGTCTTGATGGTGGTGGTGGCCCAGGTGGTGATGGTTGAATATGAATCCTGAGTGCTGAGCTGTGACCCGCAGGTATGGTACAGTGACAGAATTTTTTTTTACCAAGTCCATTGTTGTGATGTTATGCTGTCACAGAATGTCACTCGGTTAGACTGTGACACTTGAGTGCTTTACAGACTTTGACAGCTTTAGCTCACAGAATTACTTAACAGAATTGTCTAAATACCTTAAAGTGATGTAAAGTGATGTGAGAATTTGCTGATGCTGGATATATTTACTCATCTTTGGACTCATCCTCGGACTCATCACTGGACTCCTCATTGCCAGACCCCTGTCACCAGATTCCTTATCACTGGACTCCTTGTTATCAGACCCCTCATTACCAGACCCCTTGTCATCAGACTTGTCATCATTGGACCCATCGTTGTTGAGCCACTGGTTGCCAGACCCCTCGTTACTGAAGTCCTTGTCAACAGGGTGTTCATCCATCTGCACATCACCCAACTGCTAGTATTTGTCAGCCTGCTCGCCGCCATTTGCCAAACTCAACTCTGGCTTGGAGTTAGAAATATGTAAGCATGCCGAATTCGCCACCATCTATGTTGTCATCATCTCTGTTGACATTCAAATAACCATCCCTGTTCACTACATTAGAAAATCTGCTGGTGTATTTAGTAGTACTTACATTCTGTCATACACCCAATCAGCCAGCATCTTTTCAAGTCAAGAGCCTTTGGAATGATGCCTCATGACCCCTTGAAGGCTCTGTAAAAATAGGTAGTATGACGCCTTGAGTTCCTTGATGTTGAGGCTTGGGTTGGTGTCTCTACCATGTTTCTTATAAATGGTTAGTACAAAATGGACCTGTAATTAGTATAGTGAGTAATAGTAGTAAGGGAAGATTGCTTACTGTTGTGGCTACCAGCACAAGCGCCTTCACAGGAACAGACTGCTGGAATTTGGGAAATGTATGGAGGGACTTTCGAGAATTTGCATAAAATACAGATAGGCAGATTTGCCTCAGGACAGGGTGACCAAAGTATGCTCTCTTTCCCTAGAATGTAAGATCAAGTGTACTGGATACACATAAATCAAGGTAAATCATGTACATGTTTGTCGGGCACTTCATGCAGATAATTTGTGTCTTGTAGGAGATTGGCAACCTGCTCTTTGATGGCCACCATGCAAGCTTCCCGAGGTATCATGGTAGTTGGAGCATGGACCGGATATCCAGAAGCAATAGCCTCCTGGTCAGTCTTCTTGATGACGCTACGAAATGAACCTAGATCATCATACAGCTTATAATTGTAAACATTTGTCTCTTGATGCATTTTGAAACACATACCAGTGTGGCCATGTCACACCTCTTGTCATCATAGCCTTAAAAAAATATTGGCCTAAGAAAAAGTGGATGAGAATGACATACCGCATTTGACTGGCATCTGCTCCCTCTCATAGCAAGTCAAGACACTCAACAAGACCTTGTAGCATTCTCCCTCTACTCCTACTGCCTTTCATTTGTCTAGTAGAAAGGGATATTGACAAAAAAGAGAACATCACATTTCTGCTTTGGTGGTCTCTAGGAGCTGCATCCAGAGCAGTGGATAATACCCAATGTGCCATGGCTTGGCCTCAACAACATCCTTTGTATTCTTTGAATATCGGCCACAACAATCTGGCCCTTGCTCCGGGACAACCAAAACAGATTGATGAGTTGCGACAGCAGCCAAATTCTCACCACCCTCTGTGGCCAGATTGCTGCTAGCCACATGGTTGTGTCCAACAGGACCTTGCAGTTGACATGCAGCAGGGACCTCATTAACAGCTGTGGTATTATCATTCTGGGCCCTCAAGGGAGGGGCAGCCACATGGTTACATTGGACAACAGGCACTTGATTGTGGTGGGAAATGGTGCTGGTGGCCACATGCTCACGTTGTACAGAGGGGATTCTGTATTCCCTTCATGCATCAGCTCTCACCAAGCTACCTCTCGATGTGTGAGTGCTGTCTCAAACACTGGCAAGATAGTCAGGCTTAGGAGACTTGTGGTGGGGGTTGCTCGAATGTTTGCAACCAAGTAAATCATAGTTGGTATCAGCCTATGTTATGTTGAGCACAATGCATGGCATATTATATCGACTTACATGCTCATCACCATGGCACACAGTACTTGACACTTGAGTTCCATTGTTGTGGTTGTGCTTATCACCTCTGTTTGAATTGGAGTGGGAGATTGGTGGCAAAGGGAGTGCATACTCCTGGAGTCACTCTGTATTCGAAACATGGCAGCAGGGCTGGGTGGAGTCTCTAGCTGAGGAGTGGCATGACAGATTGGATTGGGGAGGAGCCTGCTGGGCATGATGGTGTGGTAGCTGTACTCAGATATTGTCCTGCAAGGCTAGGTCATGCATGATTTGATCTTTGTGATTTTCCCTGGCAGATTGATAATCCTGCCCCCTAATCACATCCTGTCTGTGCAAACAGTTGTTATTGCCATGTGATGGTAGTTGATCTTTGTAATAACAATCAACATATTAATAACATCAGAGGCATTAATATACCTGGTCCATTGTTGAAATCAAACAAGCTGCTGGGTAGGTGGTCAACATCCATTTGGTGACCGTGATCCTGAACCTCCAAATGGTGTCCATACAACCCTTCATTGTTAATAGCCATACAATTTCCCCTGTTATGAGAGTCCGTAGGTGGCTGCTGAAAATACATCTTGAGCTAAGAAAAAATGACTGAAAGATCACAAACTGCTTTATGGTGCACACCACTGTTGCCTGGACGTAACACTGGAGCATTCTTGGGGCGATCCTTTTCATAGTCTTGTAAGGTTTGCCTGCTGATAAAGCCAGAGCCTTGAGACTACATGTCAAGTCCGGGTCCTCCAGGTCAAGTCCGGCAGAGATCCGAGACGGAGAAGGGGGTAGGGTCAGAGGTTCGACGCGAAGGTCGACGGAGAGTTCGGAGACAGAGACGGAGACGGAGGGGGTGAGGACGTTGGCGCAGGACGTATGTGTCATGCCCTTATCAAGTCCCGTGTCCTCGTATTTCAGAAGAGATAGAGGTAGAGAATAGAGGATGGAGATTGAGAGAGATCAGACTCGAGAGGGAGGAAACTTCGTTGATATTCGTAATGAAGCAAAGTACAGAAAGTACAAGAGTTTATATACTAGTGGTCCAGTGTAACTCCGGACCGGAAGAATGGAGGGAGTACACTACGTGAAGGTGATGTACATAGGATGAATAAGTTTATAAGTAATGCGGAACACGGAAGACAGAGTAATGCAAATGCCAGAAAGGCGATACAAACTATAATGTAAGTTAATGAGAATTAGACTAGAACAAAAGGAGGTAATAAATGGAAGCAAAATCTGGAGTGTAACTCCGTGGAAGTCCAGTGCGACTGGCACAAGGTCTATCCGGAGTTGGCCGGAGTTAGACTTGGCGAAATTCAGGGATATGACAGTATCCCCCTCTTAGGCCGAGTGGAAATAACCCCTGAGTGGACCAGGTGGAACTCCGGGTGGGTGTGGTGTGACGTGATCATGTGAACTCCGTGTACGGATCAAAAAACGGAATTTTGAATCTCCGTCTGAAATCCGAATATAAGAGTAGGGCGGATTTCCGAGTGACCAGTCATTAAACCACCATGTCTGACATCGCCATCGACTACATCAAGTCCTGGTCGGAGGAACGCCTCCGTGAGGATGATAACGACGACAACGATCTATCCGCCGCCAAGTTCGCGGAATGGCGAAGGCGCCAGAAGGAGCACAAGGTGGAGGAGGAATGGAAGAGGTGCAAGGCGGAGGAAGCCAGGCGGCTGAGGAGGCGGAGGCGCGTCATCAGGCAGAGGAGAGGAGGCATCGCGTGGTCGAGGAGGCAGCCCAGAAAAGAGTAAGTTGGACTTCGTCCGGAGTTGGTTGTGGCTAACAGAATTGTAGGCTGAAGCGATCCAGGCGCAGCAGAGCGCCAAGGGCAAGGGGAAGGCCTTGCCCAACTGCAACCAGTGCGAGAACCGGGGCCTCGAGTGCAAGGAGGGCCCCAGAAAGGCAACTTCGTGTGTGGAGTGCAGGGAGGCGAAGGTCAAGTGTGAGAGGCCTGGGATCAAGAAACTGGAGAAGAAGCGGAGGAGAGTGGAGAGCGATGCAGGTCCGTCGAAGAAGAAGAAGAAAATGTCGGAGATCACGGACAGCAGCGAGGAGGAGGAGGAGGAGAAGAACAAGGACGGGTTGTGGTCCGTGCTGGGGCCACAGCTCGTCAAGGCTATCTGGGGCATCCGGGACGAGATGCGAACCCACAGCCAGCTCCTTGACCGCCAGAATCGCATTCTGGCTCGCCTCGTCGAGTTGAAGATGACGGAGGTGTATCAGGAGGAAGATTCGGAGTCGGAGACAGACAAGTCCGAGGACGGAGAAGAGGTGGAGGAGGAGCTGAGGGGACTGGTCGAGGAGGAGGCGGATGCAGATGTGAACGGAGTACCGGAGGTCGCCGGAGAAGCGACTCTGGTGTAGGTAGAAAAGAACATTTTGTGTACATAGTAACTGAATCGAATCGAGTCAAAGAAAAAGAGAAAGAAAGAGAGGAAACGGAGAGATTACGGAGAGAACGGACCTGGCTTGTCCGGGTACTTCCGGTGGAAGTCCGAGACAAGCTCCATAGCGTGTTCTAATTCTGTAGCAAGTAACCAAGAGGTCTCGTCGTCAGTACCTTCGTACCCTAACCATCGTACCAGATACAGGAGTTGGCAGTGACGCCTTCTCCGATCGATCTTGGAGTCGAGTATCTCCTTGATCTCGTACTCTGGCTCGCCATCAACCTCAACCGGAGGTGGCGGAGGTTGAACGCAATCCGGAATGGTGTTCGGAGGTGCAGGTTCTAACTGTGAGACGTGGAATACAGGGTGAACGGATTTCATGGAGTTGGGAAGACGGATTGTGAAGGAGTGAGTACCGGATTTGGCAATGATGCTGAAAGGACCCAGATACTTTTCAGAGAGTTTCTTAGATGGTTGTGTAGACCGGAGATATTTCGCCTTGAGCATAATTTGATCACCGATCTGGAAGTCCGGAGCTGGACTTCTTCTCCTGTCTGCTGGTCCTTGGTAGCGTTTCTGTGCTTCCAGCATCTCCATACAAAGGAACTCATGGAGTTCGTCCAAGTCCGTGACGTAGGACTTAGCTGTAGATGAGGTGAGTTCGAGGTTGGAGTGAACGGAGAAGTTCGGATGATATCCTTTATTGGCGAAAAAGGGTGATACTCCAGTAGTAGCACTCGGAGCATTATTGTAGGTGAACTCCGCAAGAGGCAGGAGTTCGGACCAGTTGTCTTGTTGGTAATTGCAATAGATTCGGAGGTATTGTTCAAGGGTTTGGTTGGCGTGTTCTGTCTGACCATCCCCCTCTGGATGATATCCAGAGGTGAAATGCAGTCGCATGTCCAACGCTTTCCCTAGAGAACGGAAGAAATGGGAGACAAACTCGGAGCCCCTGTCAGAGGTGACGTGGGAGGGAACTCTGTGCTTGGAGAAGACATGTATGAGGAATAACTTGGCTAATTGTGTGGAAGTGATGGTATCGTGTGTCAGAATGAAGATGCACTGTTTGGACAGTCTGTCGACTACCATGAGGATGGAAGCTGTTCGATGAAGTCCATGGAGATGGAGTTCCATGGTTTCTCCGGAACCGGAAGCTGATTAAGAAGTCCGTACAGACTGACGGGAGTCTTCGCGCAAGCGCAGGCTGTACAGGAACTAACGTAGTCTTTTACGAAAGTCCGGATGTTGGGCCAGGTGTATTCTCGGCGAATGAGTTCTAACATACGGTTCTGGCCAAAGTGGCCTGCAGTTGGGTGGTTGTGGAAGGTTCGGAGAACACGGAGTTGGAGATTGTTGGCTTCCGGGACATAGATACGATTGTCCCTTAGGAGGAATCCTTTGGAGTTGACTGACCATCGAGAATCGGAGTTGGAGGAAAGGAGGGGAGACGCGACTGGATCATTAGGGAGCGCTGAGAGGATGTCAGAATGGGGTTGGTCGACGTCAACTAGAGCAGAGGCCCGGAGTAATGGAACTTCTAGATATGTAGCCTGGAGGGACGACGCGAGCTGTTCCGGAGTGAAGATGGACCTATAATTGTCTGGGTTAACGCGAGCGAAGTCCTTATCCCCCTCTTTGGGGTAGACGTCCCATTGTCTAGTCAAAGCGTCTGGTTTTGCTCCGAGCTTACCAGGCTGGTACCGGACTACCATATTGAACTGATTAAGGTATTCGGACCAACGGGCTTGGCGACGCGTCAGGAGCTTTGTGGAAGAAAAATATTCGAGGTTTTTGTGGTCGGTAACGACGTCTATAGGGGTTGCGGAGCCTTCCAAGTAGTGGCGCCAGGATGTGAATGCTTTGAAAATAGCTAGTAACTCCTTGTCATGTGTATCATAGTTCAATTCTGCTCCGGTCAAAGTCCAGGAGAAGAACGCAACGGGGTGGAGTTCGTTGTCAGCTGGAGTTGTGATGGAAAGAATTGCTGCAATGGCGTAGTCAGAAGCATCAGTTTCGATAGTAATGGGAACATCCGGAATCCAGTGTGCGAGCACCGGAGCAGATGTGAAGGCATCCTTGAGGCATTGGAAGGATTTCCGGCAGGCATTGGAGAAGTTCCAAGGAGCTTCTTTCCGAGTGAGACGCGTGAGCGGAACCACGATGTCGGAGTAACCCTGGATAAAACGACAGTAGAAATTGGCGAACCCCAGGAAGGACTGAATGTCCTTGACCTTCCGAGGTTCTGGCCAGTCCAGGATTGTTTTGATTTTGTCGGAGGCCATGGAGAGGCCGGAGGGTGAAAGCACATATCCGAGGTACTCAACCGTATCTGAATGGAATTCGCACTTGTCCGCTTTGGCGTACAGACCGTTAGCACGGAGATGTTGGAAGACTTCTCGGACATGTTTACGGTGCGATTCCATATCGTGGGAATAAATCAGAATGTCATCGAGGTAAACCACAATGCAAATGTCGAGCATATCGGTGAAAATGCTATTGACAAACCGCTGGAAGGCCACCAGAGCATTGGTAAGTCTGAAAGGCATGACGAGCCATTCAAACGAGCCATAGCGAGTGCGAAAGGAGGTCTTCCACTCGTCTCCCTCCACAATATGGACCAAATGGTATGCATGACAGAGATCAATTTTTGTGTAGACCTTCGCTCCGGAAGGTGCATCTAGGAGGTCGGAGGTATGGGGAAGTGGGTAGCGGTCTTTGCGTGTGACTTTGTGCAATCCTCGGACATCGACACAGAGTCAAAGGGAGCCGTCCTTTTTCCTGACGAACAACACTGGAGCTGCGTGCAGAGACGTAGACTGGCAAATAAATCCGATGTTGAGGTGTTCATCAAGGAAGTCTCGGAGAGCTTGTTGTTCTGTGGAAGAAACGGAGTAGATCTTTCCAACCGGGGGTTCAGCACCTTCCTCCAGATCGATCTTCAAGTCGAAAGGACGATGGGGAGCTAGGGTGTCAGCTTTCTTCTTGCTGAAGACATCCGCGAAGTCAAGGTATTCCGATGGAACACCAGCGAGGTCCTTCTCAGTAGAGGAGGACATGGAGGCAGAGGCGGAGTGAGCGGAGATGTCTTCAGTAGAACGGGGGGACAGGGCAAACTGGACGGAGCCCTCCATCTTGCAGGTGCGTCGGAACACGACAGCGTTGACAAAAGAGATGTGAGGAGCTGGAAGTCCAGGAGCTTTAGGCGGATCCGAAGAACGTTCCGGAGGAGTGTCGACAGGGGAGGAAACACTTGGAGGTTCGGAGGGTGATATCGGGGTTGGCATTCCCTCTGCAGGAGTTCGGAAAGTTATGCTGCTCGTAACCCAATCAATCAACGGATTGTAACGGGTGAGCCAGCAATGTCCGAGAACAAGGCTGCATGAAGAATCCAACGAGGTCACGTAAAATGTATCGGAGGTGGAAACGCCGGAAGTGAAGGAAATGGTTAGATCTATGGCTTGAGAGATAAGGGAGGCAGAGGATCCATCGAAGAGACGGAGATTAATTGGAGGAACGGAGTATGTAGGAATTTGATGTTTTTCGATAAAGGAAGAGTCTATGAAACAATGAGTAGAACCAGAATCAACAAGAACTGGTACATCGGAGATGTTATGTACGGGAAGAGATACAAACGGACGAAGAGAATTAGGGTCGGAAAGAGCGGATGTGTTGAGACGTAACTCCGTGAGAGCACAGTCCAGATCAACGTGACTCCCAGCCTGTGCAGATGCTCGAGAGTCGCACTCTATTTTTTTGCCTCTGAGGAAGCGGAGGTCGAGGCCGTAGCTTCCGGAGTTGTCACAGTTGCAGCACGAGCCTTCGACGCTCTAGAGGTGGACTTCGGGCAGTCCTTGGCGGAGTGACCGCTCTCACCACAGAAAAGACAAAGGTTAAACTTAATGCAGCGCTGACGCTCCTCCGGGAGGAGTTTACCGTCTTTGCCGAGCTTTGCAGAAATAGTAGAATCAGACTTAGAAGAGTTGTTACCCTTCTTGTTGTTGTTCCCATTTCCGGAAGAACCGGAGGTAGAGGACGAAGAGGAACCTTTGGACTTGTCGTCCTTAGGCTTGGAGGAGTTAGTTGGAGCAGAGCTCGATGACTTATTCGAGGAGTTATTGTGGGAGGAGCTCGATCCGGTGGCCTTTGAAGTGTGCGAAATCTCTTCCTTACGCTCCCAGTATCTCTGGTTGATTTGTTGCACAAGAGTGCGCATATCATGGATGTTATCGGGTTTGCCATGACGAGCGATCTCGTCCTTGATGCGATCCAGAAGTCCATTATAGAAACTCCGGCAGAGTGCGCCGGATCCCCATTCTCGGACTTGGTTCACAAGACGATTCCACTTGACGATGTACTTGGAAATGCACTGAGTGTCTTTCATGCGCAGTTGCTCGAGTAGAGCTTCTGCTTCGGCAATGGGATCATGAGGACCGAAGTTGGATTGGAGTTCAAACAGAAATGCTTGCCAGTCGTCCATCCAGAGGGGACGATTTGCCGGAGCGACACCTCCGAGCAAGTCCAGTTCGAAGTAGTCCAGCGCCATTCCTTTGAGGTAGGATTGCGCGAACGTGACTTTGTTTTGGTCCCTCCGAAAAGACTTCTCATTGGCTTGGAAGTTGATCTGGCATTGTATGACGAAAGAACGGAGTTTCTTCAGGTCAGACCCGTCGAAGGTATCCAGTTCTCGGACCTTTGTTCTTGCGTCGCTAGAGGTATTCTTGCGACGAAGAGCTTGTCAGGTCATGTCGCGGATAGCGGTTGCGAGTTGGTTAAAAGGTTTAAAAACTAACGGGACATTGTTGGCTTCATCGTCAATTCTGTGATCACCTCTGAAGAGATGTTCGGTGTCCGGAGTTGAGGTAGAAGATGAGCCATCGTCTGAGGGGTCAGGGTCGTTGCCATCACCACCACCACCACCACCACCACCACCTGCTGCTGCTCCACTATATCCGGGGACTGGAGTTCCAGGGTGGTCGACACCCCAGAAGTCCTCTTCGTTGTCCGATGGGACTCGGAATTGAGGACCGTCGAAAGAACGGTCTTCCGGAAGTGGAGTGGGTGCGGAGAGGGGTGAACGGGCGCACCATCAGGAGGATGCTGAAGGGGCGGCATGTTGAGTGAGGCTGATGAATTCCCCAGGAACTGTGCGCGAGCTGCCAAAGGCAGTCTGTAGCACGGCGGAACAGGAGGGTCGGAAAGTACGAGTAGACATGATGATGTTATAAGGATCTTGACAAGTTTGATTATGAATATACTGTCAAGTCCGGGTCCTCCGGGTCAAGCCCGGCGGAGATCCGAGACAGAGAAGGGGGTAGGATCAAAGGTTCGACGTGAAGGTCAATGGAGAGTTCGGAGATGGAGACGGAGACAGAGGGGGTGAGGACGTTGGCGCAGGACGTATGTGTCGCGCCCTTATCAAGTCCCGTGTCCTCGTATTTCAGAAGAGATAGAGGTAGAGAATAGAGGATGGAGATTGAGAGAGATCAGACTCGAGAGGGAGGAAACTTCGTTGATATTCGTAATGAAGCAAAGTACAGAAAGTACAAGAGTTTATATACTAGTGGTCCGGTGTAACTCCGGACCGGAAGAATGGAGGGAGTACACTATGCGAAGGCGATGTACATAGGATGAGTAAGTTTATGAGTAATGCGGAACACGGAAGACAGAGTAATGCAAATGCCGGAAAGGCGATACAAACTATAATGTAAGTTAACGAGAATTAGACTAGAACAAAAGGAGGTAATAAACGGAAGCAAAATCTGGAGTGTAACTCCGTGGAAGTCCAGTGCGTCTGGCGTGAGGTCTATCCGGAGTTGGCCGGAGTTAGACTTGGCGAAATTCAGGGATATGACACTGCAAGCCAAAATGACCATCTGGTCCAGACTTAGCGATTGGCTGGGAGTCAGAGCTGAAGGGGTCAGAATCTACATCATCAACCATTGCCATATTCTGGTCAAAGACAGTCAGTGTACTATGGTGTTGTCACCTGCTGCAGGACTCACCTTGGTGGGCTTCTTCCCAGTCTTTTTCTTTCTGGGACAACATAGAGTAGAAGCCATCTGTTGAAAGGACATGTACCAACAGTCACATGACCTTATATTAAGTAAGCATTACAAAGCATATATAAGACTCTGCTGAGTCTGAATATAATATATCTCTCTTGATCTGCAACCACTATCATCTCTGAGAATCTACCCTGTCCCAAAGGTAAGTACCCTAGACCAGTTTCTAGGGATCCTGTGTGGCAACGCCGGATTCCCGCCATTGCAACAGGTTATGAGCCCTGAGCTCCGACTGTGTGGAAATGCCATCGTTGCTCTAGGTGAAACACCTTGGACATTGGCTGTCCCGTGTGGAAATGCCAGACACATCTCAATGCAGAAAATGCTTGGTGTAACCGCCATCGGACTCTGGATGTAGGGGGTCACTATGACCCTACATTCTAGAAGCTCTGACATTGTTCAGCGATGTGAACATCTTTTCTCGCTCCCTTCACTGGTACCATGCTGACATGTCATCTTTACAGAACCTACTATCAATCATGAGCTCCATCCTCGCTACCATCCCCAAGTTGAACAGCACCAACTACAAGCATTGGGCCCAGGACATGGAGTCCTACCTCCACTCAGCCGGATGCTGGAACAAGATGTACACCAAGACCCGTCCCCTCGCCATCGGTGATAATCAGGACGCCTGGGATGAGAACAATGACAAGGCATTGGGCACCATCCACCTTCACCTTGAACCCTCCATCCTCTCCCAGCTTGCCAACAAGCCCACCAGCAAGGCCCTCTGGGATGCAATCAAGGCCTTATACGACAAGGCCTCCATCGCCTCTGCCTACTCTGAATGGAAGGGTATGCTTGCCATCATCATCCCTGACAACAACCATCCCGGCCCATCCTTCGCAAAGCTCAACGCTTCATTCACCCGGCTGGAAGAGCTCCAGCACAAGGTCCCCGACAACATCAAGGCCCTCATCATGGTAGCCAAGCTACCCAAGTATGCTGAGACACTCCATCACCAGCTCAACTTCAAAATCGACGCGGACCCTATGAAAACCAAGGTCCACACCATGGCCAAACTCGAAGTAGTCCTCAACGCTGCTTGGTAGCACTATGTCTCTTGTCACCCTCTGCCTCGTCAGCAGGCAAACAAGGTCTCCAATGTGTGTCACCAACAGGGCAACCCCTCCTTCAAGCAGCAGCAGCAGCAGCAGAAGGGGGACACCACGGAGAAGAAGGAGGAGAAGAAGGAGGAAGGAAAGGGGAAGAAGCATTGTCAGGGCAAACACTCTGAAGAAGGTGAGAAGAAGCACAAGGATTGTGCGGCTGCCGCCGCTGAAGTGTCCTCCACCTTGTTCGCATTCACAAACTTCCTCATGGAGCCCACCATCATGGATCCTGCCTCCAACGAGCTCATCGCCGACCCTTGTGCTCTTGCACACACCACTGGCGCCGCCCACTATGGCCCCCCCACTTTCCCTCAGGCCCAAGAGGCCATCTCCCTCACTTGCCGCATCGGCGCCACCCCTTCTCCCGAGGTCATTCACACCCTCGAGCCTGTTGCCTCCTGCCGCTGCCACTACTGCCACCACTTGGCCTTCACAGAGGACAGCCCCTTTGGCATGAACCCTCTCCCTCGCCAGCATGCCAGTCCCTCCATGCCCTCTCTTATCGAGTGCATGGAGACCCCTCGCATCGTTGAGCTTGACTCCGATGACTCCGATGATGTCGTCAGCTTGGGTGAGGAGATGGAAGTCGACGAATACATGGAGAGGTTCTTCAATGAAGCCTTAGATTGGTCAGTCCCTGATTTCCTTTGTCCCACACTCGCAGGTACTGATGTGTGGATTTTTTCGCCTCAGATAATACATAGTCATGTTGTTCATATACCTGTAGTAGATGCAATGGACATACCTACTACTGCATTCCCCCTCGCTATGTGTGATAACTGTGAGAACCAAACCAGTAAAGGTAAGAGAAAACAAAAGGAAGACCATGACTCTCGAGGACCTGACATGTGGCTACTCGACTCAGGTGCTTCGGTACATTACACACACGACCTAGATCACAAATTCACAACCCCCTGGTACTCACAAATGGCAAACAGCCGTGCCAACATTGTTGGACAAGGCACCGTCATTGTGCGCTTTCAGGGTAAACTTGTGTGGTTATTGCCAGTTATTTACATGCCTTCGTGCACCGTAAAGCTCATCTCTATGGGCACCCTCCTTAATGACAAATGTATGATGGTTAAAACCCGTGACAATCACATCAACATGTTCAACAAGTGTTCCCGGACCATTGTCCTGAGTTTCCACTCACATGGAGACACACTATATTGGATAAGGGCACCTGTTGTGAAACCACAGGTGGATCTCGCATCCTTAATCTCTGTCAATTATGAATTACTTCATCGGCGCCTTGGCCATCCCTCTCGTGACGTACTCCATGCCACTAAGAAGCATGTGAAAGATTCCCTGGATGTTGATATTCCATCCAACCCTCCTATCTGTCCTGGATGTGAGATGGGCAAACAGCCCAACCGTACTTTTCCTCACAGCGAGACGCACGCAAGCGCTTCCTTTGAGTGAATTCATTCTGACCTCAAATCGTTTGAAATAGAATCATACCATAAGTACAAGTACACCATTGTCTTTTATGATGACTACACGTCCATGGCTTGGGTAATCCTAATCAAAACAAAGGATCAAATGCTTTGCGCTACCAAGCAATTCCACACCTATGTGTGCACTCAATTCAATGCCGTGATAAAACACTGGTGCTCTGATGCAGGGGGAGAATACACCTCTAAAGCCTTCACTGAGTATATGCGCAACAATGGCATACATATACAACAATCTGCCCCTTATGCTCATCAGCAAAATGGACATGTGGAACACCTTATCCATACTCTTATGGACAAGGCACAACCTATGTGATTACAGGCCTGTCTGCCTGATTCCTATTGGGAGTTTGCATTGATGCATGCACTTCATGTGTATAATCGCACCCCTTCCACTCGACTCAATTGGAAAACACCATCCGAGATGCTTACGGGCCACAAGCTCACTTTTTCACATCTTTGTGTCTTTGGCTGTGCAGCTTACGTCCACATTCCAGTCAAAACCCACAGTGGCAAACTACAGCCGAAATCACAATTGATGATCTACCTCGGCATATCCGTTGGTAGTGATTCAAACTATCTTTTCATGCACCCTAACAACGCGCTCCATACATCAGCTCATGCCATCTTCGATGAGAATCTATTCCCTTGATGTTCCAAGGCTCAGCCACATCAGCTGGTTAACCACCTGCCTAAACCTCACCCACATGATGACAAGTCTTCAGACTCTGATTCTACCCTCATGGACCTCAAGTCAGATGTGGAACCCGCTCCTCATACTGTCCACCCTTGTCACCCAGTCCCATGACCTGTCATGCCACTGGTACAGGCACCTTCGCCACCTCCGGCACCTCCTGTCACCCCACCTTGTCAGCAGCCACCTCCGCCTCCTGCTTGTCCTGAACAACCCCAACGTGACTGTCATGCTCCTTTGTGGCCCGGAAACGTTTATGGGGAACATCGTGATCCTGTTCGTCAGCTTTGCGACATTAAGAGTGCCTCTGATTGGCACAAACTTGTAGGAGAAGAACTGGCTGGACCTTCAGATTCACCCGTCATCCCTGGAGGAATGCCTCCATCCCCAACTCCATCGGAAGATGACGTTGAGCACATCACCAGGGAAGGGGGAGACACATTAGTTTCATACCTCTGCAGCCGTGCCTTCCCGATGGAAACAGAACACTCCAATGTAAACTACCGTGAATGGACATATTGTGACATACTTACACTGCCACAAGATGAACAAACCCTATGGCATAAGGCCTGCCACAATGAGTTACAAATACTCAAAGATCACAAGATCTATGAAATCATAGATCGACCTAAAGACAGAAAGATCATAAAGAATTGATGGGTCTTTGATGTAAAGACAAATGGCCAAAAGAAAGCCCGGCTTGTAGCCAAAGGCTTCTCCCAAGTAGAAGGGATTGATTTCGATCAAATATTCTCCCCTATTGTATGCTTTGAGAGAGTGCGGTGCATGCTCGCCCTCTCAGCAACAGAGAACTGGTATATTACTGGTCTCAACGTCCGATCCGCCTACCTATATGGCAAACTGAACGAAGAACTCTATATGGATTTCCCAGAAGGCTTTATGCCTCCACATTTAAAAGGAAAAGTCTTGAGGTTACTCCACGCCTTATATGACCTAAAACAAGTAGGATTAGCTTGGTGGCGCGAACTCGACAAATCCATGAAAGAACTCGGCTTCATGCGTCTTAAAACAGATGCTGGCCTATTCATCTATCACAAAGGCAAAGAGCTCGTCCTAGCAATTATCTACATAGATGATGCCATCTTCTGTGGCCCCAACAAACCTTTTGTAGAGAAGGTTAAAGCCGCCTTCATGAAAAGATGGGAATGTTGTGACTTAGGAGAAACATGTGAATTACTAAGAATGAACATACATTGAGATGGTCAAACTATTAAGATAGACCAACGAGAATACCTCGACAAAGTCATTGAGCGATGTGGCATGACTAACGCAAAAATTGCCAACACCCCTCTCCCTCAGGGCTACTACCCAAAGAAGGATGATCTACCTGTCACATCAGCAAATCACTTAATTGCTGTATAGTACTGTACAGTGTTCTACAGTGTTTTACAGTGATACAGTAATACAGATAGGTCCCCCACTGTACAGTGATATAAAATATGTTTAAAAATGAATTTAAATGCCATACAAACAATATAATTTTTCCATGTACACACTGTGAACAACTGTGGAACACTGTACTCACTGTACCACTGTGCCAAAAACAGTGTTTTGCTGATGCGTTCAATCGGAACTTCGGATGCAATTCCAGCAGGTTATCAGATTGTTGCTGTATCTTATGATTGGCACAAGACCTGACATCTCATATGTGGATACCCAACTCGCCTGCATGTCAGCCAACCCATCAGAAGAGCATCTTAACAAAGCTCTATACATCTGCTGGTATCTACTCGGTACCTGAGACTACTCTCTCGTATATAATGGCAAAACTGGCAAAGGCATTATCGCCTGCACCGATTCTAATTGGAGACAAGACAAAGTCACATCTCACTTGCAAACAGGTTTCTACCTGAAATTCGTGGATGGTGTGTTCTTGTGGAACTCACACTTACAAAAGACCACCGCTCTGTCTTCTACAGAAGCTGAGTACATGGCCTTGAGAGACTGTATGCACCAGGCTATTTGGATTCATCAAATGATGGAAGAACTCGGCTATCGCCTTGGCCCCATCCCCATTTGTGGTGACAATCAAGGATTGCTCTTTATTGTGCAGAACCCAGTCACTGAAAAATGCTCCAAACATATCCAGATCTGTTACCATTTTGTACATGATGCTGTGATGCTAAGGAAGCAGGTAGAGCTACTCTTTATCCCAGGCACTGACAATCCTGCGGATATGTTCACAAAGAACCTTGGACATGTCAAGTTCAAGGAGTTCCACTCCCAGCTTGGTTTGAAATTCAACTCGCTGTCTTAGACTGTGTGGATGTTTCATTTTACTTTATATTCCTCACTTTTATATCTATGTATCTACCATATACTAGACAAGGGGGAGTGCTGAAAGGACACATACCAATGGTCACGTGACCTTGTATTAAGTAAGCATTACAAAGCGTATATAAGACTCTGCTGAGTCTAAATATAATATATCTCTCTTGATCTGCAACCGCTATCATTTCTGAGAATCTACCCTGTCCCAAAGGTAAGTACCCTAGACCAGTTCCTAGGGATCCTGTGCAGCAACGCTGGATTCCTGCTATTGCAACACCATCTTATTGATAGGTTCATTGTGGAGAAGATCCTTGAACTGCTCAGATGCATGCTGTGCTTGTTTGATAACAAAAGCAGTCTTCTGCAGCTGGACTTAGTAGTGTCACGACTTGACTAGCCAACAGCCAACTTCAGTTCCAATCAGCTTAAGCAGCAGTTCAGTCACGCATGACATTGGGGCCAATCATATCAGCCTAGCTCTGTTCAACTAGCTATTAAACTCACCTGTGAGCCAGTAACTATAGATACTTGGCTCAAGCTAACTTGAAGTTGATCGTAGTTGATTGTAGTTGTTACAATACAGAAAAACAAAACAAAGACTACTGTAAAACAAAGAAAATCGTAGTCGAACAACACCCCCCTCAACGAAATTGAACCAGCTGAACCCCAGAAACAGGTTACAGATGAGGAATGGAACATTCTGGTCCGTCAGAACCTATATACTAGGACCTAGGTGTGGTGGCACAATGGCAGCAGCCAAGCGGCTAGATCGTAAACTCCTACCAATTGTGTTAGATATGGTAAAGGAACACGACAAAGTAATTACATACATTCATTTGGGCATTTGGCCCACTGGCAATGATTGAGTGACTTCAGACAGTCATTTGCAACTATGTGGAGGCTGAGCGTGGGAAGTTGCAGTGTTGCAAGCAGCGAAAGACTTCTTTGTCTTCTGCACAGCCAGCAGAAGAGGTGTGGTAGTGTTGTCTGGATCATGTGGTCCAACGTCAGGATGTGACTGTTGAAGAGTTGTATGCCGGAAACAGGATGTGGGTGATGCAGGACGGAGCAGTAGATGTTGTTCATGATAACAGATGAAGAGACAGTGAGCGAGTGACTACGAGATAAGGTACTATGTTACATAAGCGGTAGCATAGTAGCGAATGACTCTATTCTACACACCCCCTGAATCAGGAGGGAGTCCAAATGAATGAAAAAATAATGAATGAAATAATACATGCACTGTGCAGCTGTGTAAGCATACCACTGCTCATGCCCTACCATGTAATGTCAAAGCCCAAATTCCACTCTTGTATAATATCAACCATAGCATCAAGGATATCTGTTATGTTTTAGACATTAAAAAGTCACACATTTATCAGACACTTTCTTTCTACTCAAAATATAGTACTGTCACCAACCCACTTTGATACTCTCACTCGACCAGGCACCGTCGAGTTCTCAGCTCCACCAACATCACTTGTATCTCTCAGATCATTCAGCATCACAAAACTATCTATTTCAACGAGCTTCAGCAGGAACTTTGAATCAGGTATCATCAATTTGCCATGGTTCCAACCCTCCTTCAAACACTCCAACGTCTTTATGTTACCCAAAAGATTGTCTCCTCTTTGGCTGTGGAACAGAATGAACAGACATGTGCAGCCTACATAGACCATATTGATGTTGACAAGGCTGCCAAGAATACACAGACATCCAACTGCCAGCATGGGTGGTTGATGAGATGAGTTTGCTGTTGTGTCAAAAGATGCTTTGTTTGTGAAATGAGGTTCTCTATTCTTCCTGCCATCACTCTTGATGGTATTATCACATACAATATCATTGAGGGACCAGTCGACAGTCAGTGCTTCACAAACATTTAGAGGAACATGTGGTATGTTGTTATACTAGTTTCACATGTGCTATATTAATCTATTTACAATACAGATACCTCTCACCAATCTATATCCTGGTCCCTGCAGTATTATCATTATGGACAACTGTCACATTCACAAGACTAAGGAGGTTCATGCACTTATTGAGGACATGCACTATATGTCATCAATGTGTCATTTTCCACATACTAACCACT
Source organism: Boletus reticulatus (assembly GCA_038093535.1). Lineage (NCBI taxonomy): Eukaryota > Fungi > Basidiomycota > Agaricomycetes > Boletales > Boletaceae > Boletus > Boletus reticulatus. Next base: position 39,877 of record JBBPSJ010000096.1, read on the forward strand.
GCCAAAGGTTGCAAGTTGATTTTCCTTTCCCCATATTCTCCTGATAATAACCTGATTGAGTAAGCCTTCTCAGCAATGAAGGCATACTTTTGGCGCTATCCAAATGACTTCTCAATGACTTCGATCATACATGCTTGTCAGAACATTACCCCTGACAAAGCAGAAGAATTCTTTCAGGCATCAGCTTACATTGCTTAGTGAAATACATCTAGTTGTATTGTGATTTGTACTAGGATCTCGTAGATTTCTGTTGCAATGTTGAATGCATGTTGCTGTTGCAACAAACCTTCTTGGCAGAGAACATATATTCTGAACAGTATGAGTATGGATGGTATCATATCACTTGAAGAAACTGTCTAAGTCACCATCATCATCACCATGCTCACAAATGATAAACCCTCTTAGAACGGTGTAGGAGCTAGACATCCTCTACGGTTGTATCCCCTCCTTTTGCCATTGTTCAGATATGAGACCATTGCCATCAAGTGTCCATCAAGTTGTCTGTTTGTTTTCATGTCCATCTGAGTGTCGTCCAAGGTCCATGTTTACCTTTCTGTGTTTATCTGTGCTCGGATCATTGATCAGACTTGGCGTTCGTGACACGGATTCATTCATTTCTCGTCATCTATCCCTTTTCATGCGTCCCAGAGACAACCATAACTCTTTAGAGACCACATTGCGATCATATGTACCATCGGATAGGATCAGACGACCTGGAGTCATTGTCCGATGCAGGGATGACGGATTCCTTCTTATCTCCCTCGCACTGACAATCATGTAGTATTTTCTGACACTGCCCACGGTTTCGCTCTTGAACCTAGAAGTTTTCATAGGTACAGACTCCACCTGTCATTATTCTCTGTTAGGGTTTCAGATACAGTCTAGGGCATGCCCTGGACTATAAAAACCTCTGTACTAGCTACAAATACATCTCCCTTTTGGCGGTTCTTTGTCTGATTCTGATTTTCTTCTCAACGAAGGTCTTGTTGGTCGTCATTGTACAAGCTGCCCGAGGCACAGATATCTGTTTCTGTTATCATCTGTTTCTGTTTCCATCCAGATTACCTTCAGACATTTACATCCACTACTCGACACATCTTGGTTACACCTTCCACCTATACAACTCCCTCTAGGAACCCCTGGAACGAGTCATACTCGCACCCACTTTCTATCCACTTGTTCCTCTGGGACAGCACCCCATACTGACTGACTACTTTACAATGGGAAGCCAGGCACCATGATCTGTGGACTGGTATCAAATATCATAGTCCTTCTGTGTATTGTTGTCTCCATCCCTATTGGCAGGGATTATTGGAGGTCCAGTGAAGCAGCTGCCACCTCTGCCATGGTACTTCTTCTCATATGCAATCCTTTTCTGGGGTTGAGTAGGTGAGAACAATTGCACAACTTCCACATATCTCTTCATCTTCAGCATGGTATATTTTAATGGGAACCACCATCTACTCGAGACCTTGTATTGACTGTGGTCATGCTTCTCAAGAAGGCTTTGCAGAAACTCAATCACTGTGGAAATGAGTTTTTAACTGTAGGCAGACCCGAGTTTGATACAGTTTGTAACCAGACACTTCTGGTTAGCGCTATCTAACAGTACCTAAATTTGAACCCCAGAAATGTTGAGAAAAAGCCAGAGTAAAACAGACCACAATGGGACGACAGATACAGGTAAAATCCTAAATCTCGACTTCCTCTAGCTATCCCAGCTCTCCAGACACAAACACGAGTCCAGTTTCCCCTTCCCTTGCAATCCGGAAGATCGAACTGCCTTGTGAGTACTTGCACTTTTAAGTCCCCTTGCTATAACATGCCTTCCCATAACTTTCCAGCTAATCTCTTCAAAAACAAGATAGTCCTGGAATTACCACTCAAACATCAAGAAATATATTGCTTTACTTATAACCCAGAGTTCCCAGGCCCTCTGGTAAGTTAGTATCGCCTTGTCATGGATCTTATAACTTTATCCTCTATGTACAGACTATCGAGGTGCGGCCGTCACCCACTTTTATCAATCAATCAAACAAGGTGAAGGCCCTTGAAATTCCATCTGTGTGCCTCAATTCATGTACGTTTCAGCCCTATAATTACTCAGACTTATTCCTCATTCTCTTCAGACATTGTAGAATCGAGTGAGACCGAACCTGAGAGCGATTCAGAGATTTTAGCAACTATCCATGCTATCAAACAGATAAGGATTGCCTATTCATATTAGATATCATCTGATCTATCATCTCGCCTTTTTGCAGCGCTGGACACCCCAAAACCTTCCAATGGGCTCAAGCAAGCCAAACTACCCTTTTCCCCTCTCGTTTCACCCATTTGCAAACTGTTGTAAAATATATGTATTTCGTTAATCTGTATCGAGCTTTATCATTTGTGAGAAATCTATCTGAGTCACATCCAAAGTTGCCTGCCCTTGTCAGAAACCACATCCACATCTCATCCATCATGCCTGTCCTCGTCCGTTGTTTCTGCCAATCCCACAAATGCAAAGGCACCTTTGTATCTCCCTCAACCAAAAGGATGCACAAACGAAATGACTTACAACTCAGGACCGTCATCTCCCAAACAATACACCGCAGTTTGGTTGTTCCCCAGTCCTCAGCCAACAAGGATTCCCTGATGCCTCCGTATCCAGATCGGCAGCCCATACTACCCCCTGTACAACATTTTCCTGATCCTCCAGCAAGCTCCGTGTGTGCAGTAGAGCAAGCGATGCTCAATCACAGAACACTCACCCAAGAAGATATTGATATTCAAACCCACAGAGGCGATCTCCCCAACCTTGGGCCCAACTTTCATTCGCCTCAAGCCTTACTCGACACGGTAGACTACTACTCTCAATATAACACGCTTACCACAGCTGGGGCTTGACCACTCAACTCGTACTTTGCGCACAGCCTCCCTTAATGAGACCCAATGGAACGACAGATACAACGGCAAGCAAACATGCTCTTTGATAGCATACCCTATGATACCAACGGAGAGGATCATCAAGATGTGGGCCAGCATAACTTTGGTCAGGACGACAATCAGGACGACAATCAAGGCAACAATCAGGGCGAGACTTACCAGGATGAAGATGACCAGCTGGTTTTCGTTGCGACTCCTAGCGAAGATGACCCCGATCCCTTCAAGATTCCCCTAGAACCCCATAAGGAGCGCACCCATATCAACCAACCGCCTCACCTTCTCGTCATATATGCACTGGTAACCTGGCTTCATCTTCAATTTCACCTCCTGCGCGTTGCATGTCAAGCTCTCCTAGCGATCATGGCTTGCATTCTGGTCTCGTTTGCTCCTCACCTGACCACTCTTTTTGTCACACTTCAGTCTGCAACACGCGTCCTTGGTCTCGACTCACCAATTGTCTTACTTCCTGTATGTCCGCAAAGAAGTATATCCTCCTGCCAGCTCGATCCACACTCAAGTTTTGTGTAATATGTGTTCTATCAACCTTTTTCTCCCAGGAAAGACCCAGTGAGGAAACACTTAATCAAAAAAGATTCTGTCCATCAAGTATCTGTATCTCCCTCTCTCGCAGCAAATCCATTCACTACTCACTATTCCTGGCCTTGAAGACAAGCTTGACGAGTGGCACACCCAACCGCACTCACCAGGTCAATACATGGACATATTTGATGATGATGTTTGTCGCACCGGGCTCAGAGTACCTAATGGGAAACTCTTTTTCTCCAATAACTCAAATGAGCGACAAGGACCCGATGGAGAACTTCGCATAGGCGTCAACTTAGGTGTTGACTGGTTACGTTTCTATTTCTGACATCGTATCTGAACTAATCATTGAGCCAACAGGTTTTCATATACCAATAGCCCCAATTTCCCCTCCCACTCATCATGTCCGACATTGTTCTCAATCTGCAACTTACCACCTGAATATCAGCAAGTATTCATAGGTACTCTGAGTCATTGATTCGTTATTCATGATCATATAGGTATCGGACGTCAAATTTATTACTTACAAGCATTCTTCCCGGCCCAAAGGAATAGAATCCTGACCAGATACAGCGCTTTTTGCATCCAATTGTATCCGATCTTCTGCAACTCTGGAAGCATGGTATAAAAGTCCCAACCCCTTCTTGTCCCCAAATTTTTTTCTTCATTGTTCTCCCATACGAGCTGACTCTCTCAACCCCTCTAGGACAACTTGTTCGGGTCATCCTTGTCGCCGTTGTGTGCGACAGACCGGCAGCTCATAAAATTGGCGGTTTCGGGTCTCATTCTCACAGATATCTATGTACGTGTTGCTGGATTACACAAGACAACAAGGACAAACCTGAAGTGTTCATTAATGATGGTAATTCATTATCCCTTACCTTTTTTATGCTCACTCATTTGTGTATTTAGCTTTTTCGCCTTGTACAAATGCCGAGCATTGACAACAAGGTGAAGAATATTGCAACCTATCCAATCCCACTGCGAGAAAGAATTTTGTGAAGGAGTATGCATTGCACTTCACACAGTTGTCACAGCTACCGTACTTTGACATCATGAATCAGCCAGTTGTTGATCCAATGCACAACCCATTCCTAGGTTTGTACCCATTTCATGCCACCCTTCCAACTACATATTCAAGCACTCCCAGGACTCGTCAAGACTCATTTTTACAACATATGGGTACAGAACCGAATACTCCGTCCCAACCATGAGTTACGAGTACTCCACGAAATGCTTCCTGATGTAAGTATCTTATGTATAGATCTAACGTACTGACTCTGCCGTTTAGTTCACCATCCCAGGCTCTGTTGGGAAACTGCCGACGAACCTCGGATCAGTGGCTTCTCTTAGCCACTGCTTACAGACCAATTATAGTAAATCTTATTGGACATCATGACAACTTGACTGATTCTCTCCTAGATTCCGAGCTTATGGAGCGCTTGCACACCCACAGAAAGCGACTCTCACCTCCTCAGCGATCAGATCAAGGTGATTGTGCAGAAAGAAGCACAAAAGACTGCTACTGCAGATTGTAAGGCTGTGGATGCGGAAGCATTAAAGGTGACAAAAGCACAAGGTAAGGAGGCTCTTGCTGCTGAGAAGGCTCACATTGCTCATGAGAAAGCAGAAGCGGCCGAAGCCAAGAAACTCGAGAAAGTGCAGCAACAGGAAATGAAAAAGGCTGAGAAAGCTCATATTGCAGCTGAGAAAAAGGCCTACAAGGTGCATGATGAGTCATTTGTGATCTAAACCTTACCACCTTTTCCTTGTATATATTCAGCTCACCCAAAAAACACGGATCCCTCAAGCCACTCCAAGTTTTACCGCTGAGTCCAGTGTGCAGGTACCCCCATCACTCGGTACCGATACTACCACTCGAATAGAGCCGAATAGCAACCTACAAGATGGCACTGATAATGAGGATGAGCAGGAGTTGAAATACAAGCTTCACCCTGACGATCTGGCAAATTTTCTCAAGCTTTGCAGTGCATTCTGCATTCTTGTGAAACATAGGCTGTCAGATGATGACATTGATAGGGCAGATGGGTTGATCCGTGAGTACTGTACAGAGTTGATACGGGTAAGATTTAATTCGGATGTGACCATCGTTGACATGAAGTTTTCGGTGTTCACTCAGCTTTATGGATCAAGTTGTATCAAACCCAATCACCACTATGCGACACATACCGCGACCTTTGTGCGCAATTTTGAACCCTTATATGGTTTCTGGACGTTTGTATTTGAACGTTTGAACAAGATTCTCAAGTCGTTCAAGACCAACAACCATGGAGGAGGAGAACTGGAAACAACCTTTTTCAACGAGTTTCATCGGACTGCTCAATCAAGCCAATTGGTAAGCCCACTCCCTCATGAACGCTCGTGATTTGATACATCTTGTAGACCTATTCCCTATTACATGACTCACAAGATTCATTTTTGCGTGAGGTAGCCAAAAGTATGCTTAAGGCCTCATCAGAGGAATGTGGTACAGTAGCCGCACTTGCGGCTTTGTCTAAAGACCTCGAAGCGGTGAATTTGGATGGTACATATATTCCATCTAGAAGATGTCACTCATGGTTGATCATGATCCTAGCCGGCATCATCTATGGATTAAGTCCATGGCGACAACATCAACCAATGAGCATCGAAACCTATGAACTTCTTGCACACACGATCTGTCTGCAATCACCAACAACTCCAGTTCACTGTCATTATAACCGCGCACTCGTATCTAACAGCATTCCACTCAACCGAGAGGCCACTTTCTTTGACTACATCATCGTGCATGGCAAGTGCTACTACGCTTCAAGATCCATTGGAACTCGTTCTTCATCACTCGTTTAGGCTGCAATTCCCCCTCCTGATGGCTTGGGATCCGCTCATCTTGCATATGGTGAAATACTCGAAATCTTCCAATTCAATCAAGACATCTGCACTATCAATGAGTCGATGTGGTTTGTATGCATGCGATGGTTCAAGAAGTGGACGGGTGAGCATGAAGGAATCTGGGAGACATTGTAAGTAATCAAAACATCAAGGCTCAAGCTCGAATACACCAAGACTGATGGCTTTCTTTCACTGGCAGCACGAGCATTAATGTTTAGTTATGGAAGCCAGAGGAATATATATCAGACGACAGTCAATTACCAAAGCTTATATGTCCCGGGTGGATTCAAGGTCACTTGGCATTGAAGCTGGTCACGGCAGGTGAAGCACGAGTGAAAGTTTGGGCAACGGTTGACTTGGTGAAGGTAAGTCCAAGTGTTTGCTTTTAGTGACATTGCATTTTAATTTGCGTGCAGTGACTAGATAGGACAGTATTTTTTGTACGCTCTACATACCAAAAAGATTGACTACGTGACCTTTCGGCACCATGCGGTGATCAAGAAGCTGTGGGGGTGATGTCCTGACCCTCGTCGCTGGCGGGTGCGTACTCTGTCTCAATCCATGCTTCCAGCTCAGCTAAGTAGACCTTTTCCTCTCTTGATAGGTCGTCATTCTGCAACGAATGTGTGTAGAAACCCTCAAGCCAGTTTAGATCTGACTCGGCAACCTTTCTGGATGGATTTTGCACAAGCCAGCCTGCATCAGCAAACCTACATTTTTTCTGAGTTATCAAAATCAATGACCTTTCTGACTTGTCTGACCTGACTGACAGCATGCTATCAGTCCTATCATTCATAAGTAATTCATTGCTATTAGCATTCTCAGGGCTATCAGCAAATCAGCTTGTCAATTCATCAGTGATATCAGTCCCATCAGTTCACCCAGTAAGTCAATTGATCATCTGGTCAGTCTTGTCAGTCTTGTCATCCCATCAGTCAGTCAGTCAACCAGTCAGTCAGTCATGTCAATCTATCAGTTAGTCAGATTGTCAGTCAATCAGCCAATTCAGCTTATCAGGCCATCAGCTGACCAGTTAGTCATTTCTGTCAGTCACATCAGTTGGTCAGTTGGTCAGTCAGTCAGGTTTGTCAGGTTTGTCAATTTGTCAGCTAGATAGTTGGTTAGTCAACCAGCCCATTCAACATATCAGCCTATCAGCTTGTTAGTAAATCAGTTCAGTCAGTTCAGTCAATCTATCATCAATTAATCCATTCAGGTCTATCAGTCTTGTTATTGATCTAGATAATCCAGAAAAAATGTAGGTTTGCTGATGTGGGATTACCATAGAACGAAATGGAATCAATCCTGTTGGAGAATCTGGATAGCGGTTGGTCATCTTTACCGGGTGGGCTTCGAATACAGCTTTGTGAACCTCTTTTCGTGAGTTTACTTTGCGGCGCTTGGCTGGTGGGTCGGGTTTTTGACCATCTGCAGGTTCGTTCTGGGTTGCTATTCGACGACGGATGGCATCGAGGACACATAAAAGAGCAATGTACTGCCAACAGGTGGGTCATTCATCCGGTTCTTGGATGTAAACGGACTTACATCAAGCGAACGCCAGCATAAACCAATGGCCATTTGAGCGCCCTTTCCAATGTTTTGGTTTTGCTGTCATTGCTTTGAATTGTCACTCAAGTCTTCTTCAACACAACTCACATAATCTGAGCTGAAATCGGTGTCGATCATCGCTGCAACACCCTCAACTCCATAGGACACTTCGAAGTCTTCAATTGCTTCATGGCATTGAAGCGCGGCCTGAGATAAGTGAGTTATTGTAATTTCTATTGCAAGAAGTACTGACGGTTGCTTGTCTACCATGTCGCTTCCCATCGGTTTGCTTCTTCGCATACCTGTGAGACTTTTCGGGGCTGATATGAGTCTTGTATTGCTCAGCAAGGTTATGGAAGTAGTCTTTTATCATCATCATGATAACTTGCTCATCAAAATCTGTTTTATCTAGAATACTGGCACCTTTCTCTTGTTTAGCCTGTGGAGCAGATGAATGAGACTTGGTGGGTAAAAGGCAAGTATTCAATGCACCTTTTCATTTCGCATGACACAGTCGACAATCTCCTTTATATAGTGTATTCACCATGCTGTTGATGTTTTCATTCCAGTGTGGACGCCATAACTTTTTCTCAAGCCCCTCAACGGGAGTGAAGGCTTGATTATCTGGTAAAGAACCTAGCACCACAAGTTGGTCTAACAACATGCTTTGATCTCCAGGTTTTGAAATCCCCAAGAGTTCAAAGAAAAGGGGGTGGATAATGCTCTATCAAACTGATCAAAAACGAGTAGTATACGAAACTGTAAGTGCACCCTCACCTTGAGTTTCGGGTGCTGATTAGAGATGTTCTTTGAAGTGTTGCTAGATTTCTGGCCTGGTTTCGTCGACGTGCGTGCACTGGCGGCCGTTTCTTCTATGCGACGGAGGGTATCATCTGTTGCTTGAAGTCGAGCACTAAGCTGCTGCTGTCCCAGAAGAAGATCTGCATTGGCCGACTTGAAGCTCAAGATGTGATCATTCATCCACTGGACCTCTTGCAGTACACGCTTCATCATATTCTCCATGGACTGCATGACTGATGGATCAGTCTGATATAAGGTATTCAGATTGCCATGGAACATGTTGTGGTGAAGACCGGCACTCAGGCTGTGTTGCATTCCATGTGGTGTCATCAGAACACTCGAATATCCACGAGAGAAATCATACAACGGACCCTGGTCGACATTGACAGAGTGGGGACGGGATCCTGGTTCGCTGTGGGTGCTGAACGATGAGTGAGCGGGTGATGGAGAAGCACTGGGTTCCCTGAGGCACAGTGAGCCTTACAATTTTTAATGCCAGGCGGAGTTGCTACTCACGGAAAGTGCTGTCTAGCATGATGCTGATCCCGAAACAGCATCAGGGACAACAGCAGACCCCCTTGCTGAGCTCCAAGTCCATCAAAGTGGTTGTGGTGCATCCCAAATCATTGGCTAGGGGTCTGGTAAAGCAGGTGAATTTGCTTTCCGCCCACACCCCTGCTCATACTAACCATAGCACCACCATGAGATGGTTGGTTTAAGAGTGTAGGACCGAAGTCCATGTTGCAATTGAGTGAGCCCTCCTGAGAACGTGTGGATACCAGAGGTGAGAGCTGACTGGTACCAGCAGCTGCAGCACTGGCATTCATTAATCCGTGCGCTGTGTTGTTCGTCATATCTAGGCTCACAGCGCTGTCTGGCTGAGCGGGAAAGGTGTTTATCATCGAGAGCAAGGTCAAGGGGGCGCAGGGGGGTAAAATTTATTATTTAAACCGCTCATGTAGCATTCGGGGAGGATCCACCAGAATCAGAACCTATACCATCTGTATGGCTATCCATAGCAGAACCGGAATATATACAAATGTCAACTAGAGCTCGAGTTCATAGATAGTTGTTCTATCAGTAATCTATCTCAAGTCATGATACATCAAACATTTATTTCTCAAAGGTGGACATATGTGCTATCTAACCTCCTGTTACAGTCTTGAATTAAGGTCATTCTGGATTACAGTTGGTACTGTTAGACGTTGGTGGCCGGAGTCTAGATATAGATTGGATAAAGGCTCTAACCTGAGTGTACCCCGACAGAGTTATAAACTCGTTTCCACTGTGAATGTAGTTGTCCTCTTTGAGTGAGAAAAACAACTCCATAGTCTTTTTCTCCTGTCGCTTGGTAGTACTCTTGCCTTTGGACTGTTTGAGAGAAGGGTGAACAATAAGAGCAACAGTGAAGGCAAACTGTTTTTCAGCTGGTTCATCAGACATGCAAGGAGGGTCACAGTGGGCAGGAAGAAAACTGGACTGCAGTCTAATTATGGTGTGTGAAGCTCACTCAGTTGTGCCTGGGGTCCTTTCCCGGCTGTCTCTGAGGTGTGACTTTCAAAATCTCATTTTCCATAGTATTTTGAAAACTGCTGTAATTGGTCAGGTTGTTAAACATGCTGTTGGTGGTTCTCGCCTTCAATGGCAGCTTGAAAAGTGGGCAGAACATGCTTGGTAAGGATTGTTGATCTTCTGCACTTAGGGTTGACCTTGGGTTGCAGTCAAGGGATTAGCAAGGGTCCCAGCTATCTTATAGGTGGTGATGGGGCTGAGTTTGCACTTGCACCAATGGATTAGTGTTAGTTTGGACTTTAGTATTGTTATCATATAACTACACATTATTAATGTCAAGTGGTGATGTCATTCAAAGGTTATGAATGGGCTAAGTTGTGTGTCTGTATTTAGGACATACATATAGTAGGTATTATGGATATGGTTGTAATGCTCTGTGCAGGTCTGTATGTTTCCATATATCATTCTTGGTATACTGTATGGGACTGTCTGATTCCATACAACTCTATACAGGTCTATATCACTCTGTACACACCTCTGTGCAACTCTGTACAGGTCTATATAACTCTATATGAAACTCTGTACACACCTCTGTACAACCCTGTATAGATCTGTATTGTTTTGTGCAATATTTAATTATATACAATTATATATTTCTGTAGAGTATTATACAGTATTGTACAGAATTTAGTCATGTACATAAATAAATTTCTATATAACTATGTGCAACTCTGTATAGCATTGTACTGCTGTGTATGCATCAGATTTGGCTGCAAGGGGTATGGTCCACATAAACAAGGAGAAATCATCTATGATGTTCACTACGTGTTTGTGCCCTAAGGCTGAGACATGCTCAGGGAAATCCATCAGGTCAACATGTACAATTCCCAGTTTCCTCTCTAACCTCACTCCTTTGCTAACCTTGGGTATGCTCGACCGGGTCTGTTTGCCAATGGTGCAGTGGTTACAAGTGCCAGGGGATAGTGTTATGACACATGTGAGTCTGTGTAACACACAGTGTAGTAGTGTGCTGTGAAACTGAACAAAGAATGTAGTGGGAAGTGACGACTGAACACTGAAGGACTAATGCTGAGCTTCGAGATGATGTGAAGCCTAAGTGGCTCTCTCCTATCCTAGGTACGATGAGGCACTCGCTAGGGACTTGGAGGATGGACTAGAAACAATGCTGATATTGCATAGAACTAGCTGGGGAAATATAGTAGAGAAGCAACAAGTATTCATATGGTAGGCCCCTGGTCCATGCAAGTAATATAAATAGGATGCACAGCATCCGCAGTCTAAAGGCTATGTATGTGCAGTATGCACAGTCACAAAGCAGTGAATGTGCAGCACTAAACAATGAAATAGAAACGAGGCTATACCACAGCCATGAAGTCTGAATAAGGGGCTGTGGCGGAAACAGAACAGAAGTCTATATATGATATAGGCAGGGCACCATGTGAGACAGAAAGAGAAGTGAATTGAGAGAACGTATCTGGTACATGTGGAGGACAACTCCACTATGAATACAGCTGTGTATGGCAAGAGAACGAGTCTAGAGACGAGTGAACAAGAAAGAGTAAAGAAAGGTGGTACCCCCTTCGTAGACCGTAACATTACCCCCTTTGTACGGTTGAAGCACCTGTGAGACATCTAATCCACCTCCTCTCCCTCATTGACTTCGGAATCTGTGGGATCAAAGTCATCGAGCGGGTTCTGGCAAGTGGGACAGTTTTCGTCAGAGTGGCCGAGTTCTCTGCAGAGAAGACAGCAGCAGCGAGGGCACCAAGCCTGGATATGGCCAGGAGCGGTGGTGTGACAGAGAGGACATTCATAGTTGGCGCAATTAGTGCAAATGTGACCTCATTGGTTGCAGGTGAACAACGGGCGAGAGTGGGGTGAGCAGGGGTTGGGGGAAGGAGAGGAGAAGGGAAGCGGTCTATGTTGATGGGGTTCGACAAGGATCCGGCCATTGGTGAAGGTGTCGCAAAGAAGTCCTTGTCATGGCGATTGGAGGAGGGGAACGGAGTTGCCTGTCTCTGCTTTCCTCAATTTCCCGAAGAATGTTTGCCCACAGCTTGTGCTGTGGAGCTGGGTAGTCTGAATGAAACCTTTCCACCACACTGTTGGACATTACGAGTGTGGCTGGTGGGAGTGGGAGTTGTGGGGTGTTCTTGAGTGGGAAGAACATTGTTGGGTTCTGGAGTCCCAGATCCAAGGAGGGGGATGGTGGAGAGGAAGGCAAGGACATTGGAGTGGTCCTGGAAGATGGGAATCTTATTTCCAGAACAAGAATCACTGCTAGGTCCTCCAGAAGGGCCAGCACTTCCTGTTTGGAAAGGTGGGTGAGTTGCGGGAGTCGCTGGAGGTGGAATGGGGAGAGGTTCTGTGAATGCGGAGTGGGTGGATGAAGCTGGGGAGTCAGGGGTGATGGTGGGGTCATCATCCCAGATGGGGATGGGCTGGTAGCTGTGAGACAAGGGTAATCACTGACCCAAGCATCCTGATGCCATGGCTGGTCTGGGTCATTGTCCAGGTAGTATCACCTGAGGTTGGCGGATAATGTGTTGACCATGGGTCACTGTACGTGCATGAACAAGGGGGTGGGGAGTCCGTGAAGGACATCGTTGAATCCATGGTCATGGAGGGCATCCAAGATAGTGTCTCGGGAGGTGTGGATGGCTTGTCCCATGGCTGCAGTGTAGATGGGCAGGGTCCCATCAGGGAAGAGTTGTGCATGGAGGGTGTGAGTAGTGGTATATGTATGGAAGATGACCACCAGAGATTTGAGTATCAGTCTATCCTGGAATGTGGGTATAGAGGGGATGGCGAGGGAAGTGGCAGTGTTCTCGAGGACAGAAGCATAGAGAATTCAGTGGGAGGCGTCTGGGAGTCGGTGGACATGGATCAGGAGCTGGACATTGAGTGACAAGTGCGACATAAGAAGTTCGGTGAGAATGATGGCAATGGTAGAGGAGCAGCGGCTCAACTCAAAGACAAATGGATGATGGGAGTTAGGATGAAGGAAAGGTGATAGAGTCTCTGGCCTTATATCCTTTCAGGAGGTCCACAGCATGTCCAAGATTGGACTTGGGTTTCCAGGTGTTTTCAAAAGATGGGTAGCCTTTCCACGAAATGAGGTAGTGGTAGTGGTGAGTGGAGCCCCAATGGGCAAGGATTTGGTCAATCTCGAATTCCTCTTCTCCATCAATCATGTCAGGTGGAAGTGGAACAAAATTTGGTCCATGTTCCACAGTTTCTCTATATGGGGTGAGAAGAGAGGTGTGGAAGGCGTTATGGATTTTCCATGTGCATGGCAAGTGGAGTTTGTATGAAACAGGCGATATTACCTGTGAAATTTTAAATGGGCCTTCATGGTGTGGTGCGAGTTTGCACAAGAAGTAGCAGAGTCTCAGGTTATGGCCCTCGAGCCATACCTTATCTCCAGCCTTTCAAGGTTTGAATTTTGATGTGACATATTTTTTCATGTGGTGTTGGGCTTTTTTGTGGGCAGCGTGTGCTTGTTTTCGGGCCTCATTGAGGTCACCGAGTCATGTTTCTAAGGTGGGGAGGAATGTTATTTTTCCTAAATTGGAATAAGCCCTTGGCTCATAGCCCATCATCAATGAAAATGGCGTTTTTCCTGTTATGGAATGGATGGAGGAGTTGTGGCAATACTCCGCCATCAGCAAAAGATCCGAAGGTATGTCTCTAGTTCCTGATTGACCTGTTCTGTCTCTCCGTTGGTCTGTGGGTGGTGGGCGGAGGAGAGGAGTGGATCGTAATCAAGAAGTCTAGCCAGTTCCAGGGCAAAGGCTGAGGCGAACTGTGGTCTGCGGTCCGAGATGATCTTATCGTGGAGTCTGAAGTGAGGGAAGATCTTCTCAAAGAAGAGCTGCATGACCCTGCAGGCATCCACACTCTTGTGAGTTGGGGTGAAAATTACCCCCTTTGTAAGGCCGTGGTCGACCACGACCATAACTGAATCATAACCATTGGATGGTGGCAAGTCCATGATGAGATTGACTGAGAGTGTGGAAAAGGGGCAAGTGGAAGTGACCAAGAGGGGTGAGAGGTGGGATGGTAGGGTGGGTGTTGACCTTGTTAGCCTGGCAGACGGCACATCCTTGGGTGAATCATCAAACAAATGCCGTCAGACCTGGCCACCAATAGTCACGCTGTACTACGTTAATGGCCTGGTAGTAACCACCATGACCACCTGTGGGTGAATCATGGATGACATGGAGGAGGTCATTCTGGTGAGCTTCAGGCACATAGGCCCAATCCTTGAAATACAGCAGTTCATCGTCAAAGTGCCTGTCATGGACTGATGAGTGAGGAATTCCCGAAGCACCATCATGAAGCTTGCACAGTTGGTTGATGACAAAGGAATCTGAGGGGGTTGACCACTCAATAGCAGTCTGAAGATCGAGGTTGATTTGTTTCAAAAAGAGTTCTCCCGGAAGTAGGGTAACTTTGGTATTGTCGACTGAAGTATCCAGGGTGTCCTTCCATGAAAGAGCATCTGCCTCATAGTCCTATAGCGTTAATATGTTGATCCTCTGAGTCAGTTGATGAATACTGGATCCGTTCTCACTTGCAGGCAGATGAAGACTTAAGGGAGAATCCACTAAATCAAGCACAGCCAGCACTTTTGATGCAAGGTGCTGTAGGATGTAGTTTGAGTGGGGTTTGCCTACTCATACTCTCCCCACAAGTGTGTCCCTGGTGATAATCACTCATGGATGTAAAACCACACTGGTCAACTGAATGTGCATGTGAACTGGGATCTCCATTTTGTGGGAAGGGACAACAGCCTAGGGGGGTATGAAAAGCTGGAGGTGTGTCCATCCCTAAGATGAGTGGTATAAATAACATAGAAAGCAAGATGGGACAAGATATGACACACAGTTCCTCCATGTACAATTCCAAATAGCCCCCTTGGCTTAGGGTCATTTTCCCCTGGCTTGGCATCATCCTTCCCTGGCTTGGCGTCACTCTGTTGAGTTCAAGATGGCCAGGATGTCCAAAATCCAAGTTCATCCCAACTGGCCACCTTGGTAAGCTTTGGTACTTCTGAATAACATGTAAGTAATATCTAACCCATTTTCATGGAGTACTCACTGAATTTTGGTTGTGGAATTGTCCATCAGCAGGGGTAGAAGGCATATTGACTGTGAATGGATCTTTATAAGGATTGGTGCAATTAAACAGTGGGAGTGAAGGATTTGCAGGGATGCAATGGTATGGATTCATTTGCAGAGTAGATAGTTGGTCATTGACTTGGCCTGTATTTACAGCAGTCGGGGCACCACTTGGACACCTCTGGGAGGAGTACATGGTGGTATCTACAGAAGGGGGGAAGGACCAGGATGCAGGCAGGTGTTTTTTCTTCCCTCTGGATCAGATGGTACCAGGGTAGCTAGAGGTGCATGAAGTACTATAACCAGCAGAAACTTAGACATTTTTGTTCAGATAATCAGATGTGTTGCTGAGGGGCCAGTAATTAATCAAAGTGCTAGAAACACCTATCATGAGGGTTTGACTACAGTCTTAAAAAAGAACCTTTTTGAACTACAAACAGAGCATTGAATTTTTCTGGCAGGAATCCAGTTAATTTCTTATTTTAGGTCGTAATTAGACTGTCTCCAGATCTTGCTCAAACTTAGTTTCCACAGTGACTGTTGCTGTCTTCTCTGCAGGAAATTGGATCACTCTGACAAGTTCTGCCCTACTTGCCACAACCTGTTAGATGACTATGACCCAACTAACTATAAAGTCAATGAGGGAGAGGAGGTAGATTAAAGGTCTTGCAGGTGCTTTGACCATATGAATCTACAAAGGGGGTACTCATTTTCATTACACTTTTTCATTTACTTGTCCTACAGAATCATTCTCTCACCATATGTGGTTATATTTGTAGCAGAGTCATTCTCTATATTACCAAATACATTTTCTAATCCCTTTTCTTTTATGTCTCATATGGTACCCCACCCCTAATACCATATCTAGACTTTTTGTCATCTTTGTTCTACTATTGCTATTTAGACTTCTTAATAGTGGAACTCCATTTGTATTTTATGTATATTGTGCTGTGCACTCTTACTTAGCCATGACTCCATTGCTGCACATTAAATCACATTTGTATGGAAATAGAATCCATTTGGACTCCCACTCCTTTATTTTTTTTTCCTTCTCTTGCATGGACCAGGGGCCTACCATATATATAGTCTCACTTCCCTCCCATGTATTTCCCCTAAGCCAGTTCTATGCAATATTAGTGTTAGTTTCTAGTGATCTTTGAGTCTAGTGAGCCTTTTATGATGCAGATAATCCAATGGAAGATGAAATAAACATGTATGTGTTTTCTCTTCGATGATGTTGTCTCATTAACAGAAATTCCATAGCTCTCTTCCAGGATATATTCTAGACTTGAACAACCACTTATGTACTTTGAAGGCAATGTTTACAAACTGCCTAGAAAGCAATACATGGCAATGCTTGAAGATGAAATAGCAGCAAAAGCTATCCTTTTTTATCTTTAAGAACTCACTTCCATATAATGCACTCACCCAGAAGGAGAAAAATACATAAATCATATATTTGGCAAAATTATGGAGAAGTGGCCTCAAAATGGTGGTATTAAGTATACCTTGGGTTTATTGACTGGCTATTCCTTTTATAAGGATTTTTTTCAGTCTATGCTTGAAAAAGAGCACAATGTGGCATGTAATGGCTTGCCAACCTCATGTGATCAAGCAGTATATCTAGTTAGTAATGTTAGGAATGTTTTTATTTATATGAATCTACAGTCAGATGGATTATCCTCACTAACAATAAAGGTTTTTATACTTCCATTTTTTAAAGTATACAGACTAAATTAGTAATTAGCTTGATACTGGTACAATCTATTCAGCTCCTCAACATGCATCATCAAGGAGCATAGGGAGAGCTTTATTAAAAGAACAAATTCATTATTGAGGCATAGAATATAATGGAGATTGGAATCAAGCAGCAGGCATTCTTACTGAATGAGTACTTCTGAATTGCACATGGACAAGAGTGTGTGTACTATCTACATCATCCAACATGGTCCCTGTTATCTTCTGGCACAAGGATAATGCAAATGACATTCAGCCCACACCTGTCAAGATTGTAAGTCATTTGAAGTTATATTACACTGTTGTCTTATTATTAATTTTTGATATAGTGAATGTGAATTTTTGGAAAGATCAATAAGAATTATGGGACTCATGGTGAAATTTTCCATTGAATTACATAGTAACAATGGACAACTTCACAATCTTTATCCTATTGGGTAGTGGAGTTAAGTGTGTTTTTTTATTGAGTAGGGTGTGTGTGTTTTGATTTTGGCCACACAGGATGTTGAATAAGATTAGATAAGCCATACAATCCTTTTATTCAGTTCAATAAGATTAAGACTTGATATCAAGAGGATTTAAATAAAAACTGAATAATCTTGTCTCCAAAGCAGAGTTAATTCTATGTCTCTTAAATAAAACCTACAACATATTGGCCAGTACCCTAAACTTTAATAATATTGTTATTAGAGCAACACCATGCACTGACCATTACATGAATTAGTGACTACAACAATCAAGCCTATGCTGCTCAAGTAAATCTGTAATAGAACGTACCACTGATGCACAACTGCATACCCACATCTATGCTCTTCCCTAGCTAGTACTATTACTTAGATCATGTTTTGGAGCTGTGAATAATCAGTGTTGCAAGAATCTTTGAAATCATATAGACAGTTCTCTATATTGCATGCCTCAATAGATAAACTGCAGGAATTAATGTGTGTTTGCAGCACCACATTGTAGTACCATAGAAAACTTAAAACATTCCCTGCAGCCAACACTTATCATAAAGCATCCAAAAATAACATAAAAGGCTCTCCAAGCAAGTCAGAAATTCTTTCTAATGAAATGATTCAGGCTCAAGGTGGCCAAAGGTAGTGCATTGCTTAAACAGCCACATGTGCAGTTTACATATAGGAGTCAAATGAATAGACCCCCATTTCTGGTGCTCCTCCCTGGTCATGAGAGATTCTCTCTATATGTTCTGCCAAGCATGACCCCAAGTTCTGCAGATTTCAGAGCACAATGGACTGACCCAGAGGTGAGATCATGGAAGTGAAGAGACCTCACAGGCAGTTTCTAAATCACCCACTGTATGCAGGAGATCTTCCCTCTATTAGATGTTAGAAATGGTCAGATTTTAAGCAAAATATCAACAACATATAATCAGGAGACAATCACTAATGTATATATATATATATATTCAGGGAGCTCTGATATAGAGGACATCATGACTATGCACCACAACCATAATCACCTCCCCACCAATGTGCCACGTGCAGATCACATACTAACAATGGTCAGGTTGGTGCTCAAGCTTGCCCATATACACAGGCACAAGAACAGCACTGTGCTTCTGTCCTTGGAGCACAACACTTCTGCCTCTCAGCCCTCCAAATAAAATGCTGCCATGCCTCAATTTGTTGGTTCTACCATGGAGGGCTCAGAGCCATGGCAGCTCCAATACTATAACCCATCAACTTGTAATATCATCGAATGGGCCAAACAGTTCTCTCATTGTGATGCAACTTCAATTAATGTGTTCCCTCTACATCCAAATTTCAAATCAAGGCTGACAAATATATCAATGAAGCAATTGAAGAGCAGTGTTCTCATTGAAGGTCTACTCATTTTCAAAGGTATGCTAAGTGTTTTCATAAACACTGCTAGCTCACCGAACAACACAGGTTTGTGGCTGCAATACCATTAGGCATTACATGATTGGTTCCATCCATCTTTCAACTTACCACTGTTTACACTGATGACATTTTTTTAACTATGGGAGGACTTTGAAAACTGGCATTTGGGACTATAGAAAAAAATTTGCATGTGGATCACCCAGCATCATCAATGGGACCCTGCAAACCAACACAAACATAATGTTGAAATCACAAAGAAGCTCTTGGTTGACAGTGGTTTGTTCCTGAGGGATGGTTTAACAAAGAGTTATGTAAAACCATTTGTGATCTGATCTCCTAATATTTTGCTATGGACATGTTAACAATCTTGCATACCCAGCACTGGACTCATTGTTGATTTTTTTGCCGCTGATCTAACTTCTGTTGGCAAGTTATTTCCAGAGGTTTTTGAGAACGCTGTTCATAACAACTCTTGTTTATATCACTATTGGAAACTGGAGTGTGGATTGCCCAATGCTAGGTACTAGTTTTCATCAAGTCTGGTCTAGTCTGGAACAGCTCTAGCTAGTTAGGGCCTTGATAAGATACTAGTTTGCTTCAAGCCTATCTAGTGTGGGACAGCTCTAGCCAGTTATGGAACTTTAATATGGCACTAGTTTGCTTTAAGTCTAGTTGGTCTGCAACAGTTGATCCAGAGTACTATCCAGCTCTAGATAGTTAGGAACCTTGCTAAGAGAATCAGAAGACTGTCTAGTCTGATCTAGTCTGTTTATATCTGTCTAGGTGAGGGCCAGTTCGCTGATGACTCATTGATCCATAGTTTCTAACAATTTTCTTTCATATGGGATGAGGGTTTTTTCACAGCATTATAGTAGTGTGGCTGGTCCATGTGGTGCAGGGAAATGCTGTGACAGCACTTAGATCAGGCACAATATGAACTCTGTCACATCAGTGGAGTTCCAACCATGCACTCTCAGCTACACCAATCAACACCTCCAATGCTTCAATAATGGATAGTGCTATGTACTATATTCCTTGGTTTTTTCTTCAAATCTCCATGCTTATTGGTAGCCCATGGTTCCACCATCGAAGTTGGCTAGCCAGCCACCCTTGATAGTTGATTTTTGCTCAGCTATGTGGTCTGTGTGTTGGCTTATCTATGTGGTGAACATCTGCTCATCCTAATAATTCAGGGATCTCTAGGTAGTGTTTTAAAGTCTGGTCCAGTCCGGTTTTTTACTTCCAAATTAGGCAACTGGTCCGCAATCAGTCCTGGGACAGTCCCAGACACAGGCAACCAGCAACCAGACCACCAAAAACCAGTCTTTTTAACAACTAGTCCTTTCACCCCTATCTCATGGGGATCACACTTCCTGGTAGTCACACATAATTACAACTGACTAAGGGCTTCCTGATGACTTAATATTCACCCAGATCAGTCCACACAGTCATGAGATACACCCATTCTAAACTTGCATGTTATTAATAGGTCTGTAGAAAAGTCATGAAATTAATATGGGTGAATAAATTTTCTAAGAAAATTATAGTAAATAGGGGGTGTGGCTGTACACTGGTTGCAACTGATATTTTCAGTTTTCCAAAGTGTTACAACTGCAACTGCAGTCCAGTACAGTTGCTAGTTGCTACACTAGTTGTCAACTGGACTTCAAAACACTACCTCTAGAACAATAACCAAGTGCTGTCAACTTGGAAACCACCTGAGGGATCCTTCCAGTAGGTGACCATTGTCCACTCACTCAGCCCATGCATAAGTTAATCCATGTGGTCTCATATTCACCTTGTACAGTTGCTCATCTGAGCTATACAGAGACTTTTCAATCCAATCAGATGAATGTCATTGATGTCTGGTGATGTTCATCTCAAATTTCAGTCTGAGTGGCTGGGATACATGGTCTGTGTGGTTTTATTTGCATTATTATGCCTTTGCTCACCCAAACCATTAAAAAATGCTCCCATTCTCCCAACTCTTTTCCACTTCCTTCAACACTACACTATGGTAAAGAAAATGCACTCATCATCTGGCTGTACCAGAATGATTATCATGTCTTTGAGCAGTACCATCAGAGTGCTGTTTGCTCCATTAGCCCATAAGCATTGTTGAAAGGTATTCAATGTTGTTTTGTCTTTTCTTCTCTTGCTAATGACCCTTAATTTCATATGGTTTGATTCTCACTAACACTACTGTTTTCTCAAGTTGCTGATAAATTATATGTTTTACCTTATAATATAGGATGTTCACCATATGATATGGTTGATGTGCTTTTCATCATCATCTAGACATTATGAAGCAAACCCATTGATATATATCTATGGTTATGTGATATAAAATTTCTTCTTCATCCTTTGAGGAAGATGTATCAACTGTGCCTTTTGATGGCCCTGACTTACTACCACCCTGAACTTATTGGGAGTGATAGAACTTCTCACCAGCTGCTTGCTGTGCCTTGTTCTGAGCAACTCAAGTGGCAAGTTTGTTATCTGTGAGCTTCATCCACTTGCACTTCTCTGTGCTCTTCACTCAGATAGTCTGGCCATGACTTGGCTAGCCGACAGTCAACTTCAACTCCAAACAGATTAAGCAGTAGTTCAGTCATGCATAGCATTGAGGCCAATTACACTAGCCTGGCTCTGTTCAGCTAGCCATTATAACCTGTTTTCATTTCGATGTGGAATCCAACAATGTGAAAGTTGCATCTCAGACACTGCCAGGATTGGACTCTGAACTGACTGCCAGTGTCACACCACACTGTTCACTGCTCATGGCTCACCCTATACCATATCCTATGCCTCAGCACATCATCTCCAATGACACCAAACTCAATATCTTTGCCCTTACTGAAGATGGTTATACTATCACAGAGATTTGTTACCTTCTGGATCCCAAAAAGTTACTTGTCGGATTTACAATCCAATTGAACAAGCATTTTCCACAATCAAATCATACTTGCATTGTGACAATGATGATCTGTCAAAATGGTTCATGCTTGTCAAAGCATTATGCCAGATAAAGTTGTGGGTTATTTTTGTGTATCTTGGTATATAGCATAGTACCATACAATGTACTATGCACTATCTAATGCATGAAAGGATTGTCTGCCATGTTCTCGCTTGCATCCTCAATAACAATAGATTCCTTGGACACAGGAAGCCACTGATTCTGCATGTCAGTCACACTTGTAATATACTTGAGTGCAAACTGCTTTTTCACCATTGATCTTGCCCATGCTTGTTGAGAATGCTTTGTAGGAGTTCAGGTAGTTTGTGTTGTCAATAGAAAACCATAGCTCCTTGACTTTAACAGTCTTTCCTTCCTTTGGAGCAACTGATTTTCCCTTAGCTATCTTCTTCTTGATGAGCGTGTAGACAGTAAGAGAATATATGTCAAGACTAACTTGGTGTCACTGGGAGCAGACAATAGCATGTTGACAGAAGCAACAAGTCATAGGTCACATAGGTCACACTAATCCATTGATTTTAAAGTCCTATTCCAGCAGTGATTGAGGTGCAACTTTCATATTGTTGAATTCCACATTGAAATGAAAACAACTGTAATAAATTCAAGCCAACTTGAAGCTGATTGAAGTCAATTGAAGTTATGAGTCCTTTCGAAGAATAATGAGTTATCCTAAATTCTTGTTATCAGAGCCATGGAATATTAGTAACTAGTTTGGTCATCATGTGTTTTTGTAGCCAACATCAAAGTTCTATGTTCACATGGTCCCATACCATCACCAATGCACCTTGATTGATTGTGACTTCCTGCTGCCCTATATTGTCATCAATGTGCCTCAGTTGATCACAACCTCCACCACTTTGTACCTTGACCAACATACCTCAACTAAAGTGTGTGCTTGTTCCCTGGTCCATGCATCACACTCTGGTGAGAATTTCACTGACTGGAAAGTTTGGACAATGCCACATCATCACCCATGATGTGCCATCACCACTGGCTCCACTACACATCTCCTCATCAATGACGACAGCATGGTGGCACCCCCCAGCATGCCACTGAAATGATGGCAATGACAATGACTCAAACACTGTGCTGCCACCACCATGCCATCAAAACAACAATGATGACACACCACCACCACCACTATCACTCCACCACTATGCCAAGATGATGATGACAGCATGGTGACACCATGTAACGCACAGCGTAGTGTCAATGTAGTGTGCTGCGAAACGGGGCGAAGAACGTGCGAGGAATAGACGAGGAGTGTAACTCAAGTATAGGCTGAGCTGTGAGACGATGCGAAGCCTAGGCAGGTCTCTTCTATCTACAGGTACCTGAGAGGCTCTCTGGGACTCGAAGGTGGTGGACTAGAAACAATGCTGATATTGCGTAGAACTAGCTGGGGAATTACAGGAGAGAATCGACGAGTATTTATATGGTAGGCCCCTAATATAGATGAAGAATATAAGTGGATGCGCAGCATCCGTAGTCCAAAGGCATGATACCATTTCGTCTTCTAGAGCCGGGTCAATGTCAAAGTCCTGCACGGTCTGTTCCAGGTCAGGGTCGTGAAATACGAGAGGAGGGTCCTCGTCAGGGACAATGGGAGAGTCGGGTGGAGGTGGAGGGGGAAGTGTGGCAGCTAATTCAGAGACAGAAGGAAGGGCGTCCGGGTTTCATCCTTGACTCCTGTTGAGGTCCACTAACTCCTGTTGGACTTGTCTGTAATGAATGATTCGATCCAGGGAGGAGAATCGGTCAGGTAGGACAACGTGGAATGGGTGTCCGTCAGGGAGAAGTTGGATTCACAGGAGTGGAGAGGAAGAAGACATGGTGGGTGGGGGTGAAGGAGAGTCGGATGGTGCTCTGAATCTGCCGGCACGGGAAATGTTGGAATGGGGGAATGTCCTCTACTGAAAAGTAGGGACAGATGGAAGAGCTAGTTCTTTTGTAACGCACAGCGTAGTGTCAACGTAGCGTGCTGTGAAACAGGGTGAAGAACGTGCGAGGAATAGAGGAGGAGTGTAACTCAAGTATAGGCCAAGCTTCGAGACGATGTGAAGCCTAGGCAGGTCTCTTCTATCCACAGGTATCTGAGAGGCTCTCTGGGACTCGAAGGTTGTGGACTAGAAACAATGCTGATATTGCGTAGAACTAGCTGGGGAATTACGGGAGAGAATCAACGAGTATTTATATGGTAGGCCCCTAATCTAGATGAAGGATATAAGTGGATGTGCAGCATCCGTAGTCCAAAGGCTATGTGTGTGCAGTAAGGCGCAGTCACAGGGCGATGAGTGCACAGCACGAATATAAAGAGGCGATGCCACAGCCAAGAAGTCTGAACAAGAGGCTGTGGCGGAGATGAAACGGAAGTCTATATTAGGTATAGGCGGGGTGCCGTGTGAGACGGAACGAGAGAGAGATTGAGAGACATATCTGGTAGTACATGTGGAGGGCGACTCCACTACGAATACAGCCGTGTACGGCAAGAGAACGAGTCTAGGGACGAGTGAACGAGAAAGCGTAATGGAAATTGAGTACCCACTTCGTAGACCATAACACACCACCCATGCCACTGAAATGATGACATATCAGCAAACCAACCTCTTCCTGGACATAGCTGGACAGTGCTGGACAGTCTGCTGATCCACATGGAACTCCACAGCAAGGTTCTCAACTCCATCATCTCTCACTTTGTCCACTACCTATACCATCACTTACCATTTATTCCATTAGACTGATACCACTGGTCTAGTACAGTCTATCACAGACAGTGTTCACTATACCAATTGTACTATCTCAATTGTCCCCACCCAATCTTCCTTGATTGTAGCTAGGGTCCGGGTATTCCTGGACTATAAAGTTTATATCACCTGGAATTGAAATTAGCTTTCATTTGGCTCACAACTACCATCACCATTTACCATCTTAATGTCTTCTGACTTGTTGTCCAACTTGCTCATGTCTTTGTTTCTCTTCACCATCATCTTCCATTTAACATCTTAACATCTTCTGACTCATCATCTGATGTTCTCATGTCTTTGTTTCTCTTCACCATCATCTCTACCATCAACCAGACTGCTGAGCTATTCCCTCCTGTCTTCTTTGCTTCTTGTCCTCCACTTTCTTAGAGTCTCCATTGTTTCACACTAACATATAGAACTTGTCCTATCATATGGACTAGCATCTTTACAATGGTGTAATCAGAAGTGTATGTTTCAATAGTAATGGAGACATCCATAATCCAGGGCATGAGCACTGAAGCTGATGTGAAGGTTAAGGGATTGAAAGAATTTCTGGCACTATCAGAGAAGTTTCAAGGAACTTTTTCTGAGTGAGATGTGTGAGAGGAACCACAATGTCGGAGTAACCCTGGATGAGATGACAATAGAAGTTGGAAAACCCCAGGAAGGACTGAATGTCCTTGACCTTTTGAAGTTCTGGCCAATTCATGATGATTTTCATTATATCTGAGATACTCAATCAGGTCTGAATGGAACTCACACTTGTCTGCTTTGGCATACAGACTATTAGCAAGATCTATTTACAATGTAATGAACTTAAATCAGAATGTCGTTAAGGTAAACCATAATGCAAATGTTAAGTATATCTGTGAAGAAACTGTTGACAAACCACTGGAAGGCCACTGGAGAATTGCTAAGCCCAAAAGGCATGACAAGTACAAAAGAAGGTCTTCCACTCATCTCCCTCTGCAATATGGACCAAATGGTATGCATGATAGAGATCAATTTTCATGTAGACCTTCACTCTGGAAGGTGTGTCAAGGAGGCCAGAGATATGGGGAAGTGGGTAGTGGTCTTTACATATAACTTCATTCAATCCTTGGAAATTAACAGAGTCAAAGAGAGCCATCCCTCTTCAAATAACACTGGAGCTATGTGTGGAGACATGGTTTGGCAAATAAATCTAATATTAAGATGTTCATTAAGGAAATCTTGGAGAGCTTGTTGGTTAGTAGGAGAAACAGAGTAGATCTTTGTGGCAACTGGAGGCTTAGCACCTTCCTTCAGATCAATCTTCAAGTTGAAAGGTTGATGAGGGGTAAGGGTGTCAGCTTTCTTCTTGCTGAAATCATCATCATCTGTGAAGTCGTGATATTTCAAAGGAATACCAGTGAGGTCAACCTTCTTAGCAGAGGAGATGATGGAAGTAGAGCTGGAACAAGCAGAGATGTTTTTAGTAGACTGGAGGGACAGGGCAAACTGGACAGAGCCCTCCATCTTACATGCACAATGAAACATGACAACATTGACAAAAAAGATGTGAGGGGCTGGAAGTCTAGGGGTTTTAGGTGGATACTGAGAGCATTCCAAAGAAGGAGTGTTGATGGGAGGAAAAATGCTTGGAGGTATGGAGTGTGATATTGGGTTTGCCTCTATAGGAGTTCGGAAAGTGATGCTGCTCATAACCCAATCAATCAACAGATTGTAGTGGTGAGCCAGCAATGTCTGGGTACAAGGCTGCATGAAGAATCCAATGAGGTCATGTAAAACATGTTGAAGGTAGAAATGCCAGGAGTAAAAAAAATGGTCAGATCAATAGCTGGGGAAATAAGATAGGCAGAGGATCTATTGAACAGATGGAGATTAATTGGAGGAATGGAGTATAGAGGAATTTGGTGTTTTTCTATGAAAGAAGAGTCTATACAACAATCAGTAGAACCAGAGTCAATGAGAACAGATACATCAGAGATGTTATGTATAGAAAAAGAGACAAAAGAATGAAGAGAATTCAGATTAGAAAGAGTGGATACATTGAGACATAACTCCATAACACAGTTCAGATCAATGCAGTGTAGGAGCTTGACGCTCTCTATGGTTGTAGATGACATCTTCCCCACTTTCCAGATCATCACCATTGTTGTTCAAACATCCCATCAAGATCCATATCAATCTGTGCCAATCCATATGCTATCTGTTGTTTCTGTGCATATCCATTGATTCTGTCACTTCTGGAACATGTCCATGTCCATGAGTCTGTGTCTCAACCATTCTAGACCTGCTATGATAGATGTTGTATTCATTCAGATACTCTATTGTCATGACAAAAACTTCACTTGACTATATAGAGTCAATGTGTTTTTTCTTCATAGCCTTCACTTAGAACTACTGTTTTGGGACTAACAGTCTTGGGTATGCCCAGACTATAAAGAGTTTGTGTCTACACCACCAATATATATCTTTCTATCATACTAAAATCTTCTGCCCATGTACAGGATTATCCTCTTCATTACTTGTCAATTCACTTTATTTCCAGACATGGAACTGTTGTTCTGAGTGCTTCTGGACACTTTTCTGTGCCTTTCCGACTTGGAACTGTAGTTCCACCCCATCTCCCTCTACATTTATTCTCATTTCTTTCCCATTTTGTTTTCTTGTCATTTCTCTATCATTCTTGATTGTTCTTCACATTCTCCTTCACATTCCTCACATCTGTGCCTGGAACCATAGTTCTGAGCCTTCTGAGTATTCTTCCGTGCCCTTCTGGACTCGGATTTGTTGGTTTAATTCTGGATTTCTTTTGTCTTACTGGATTTCTTCCATATTCTCTTGCAAGTGTACAGGATTGAACATAATTACTCTTTCTCACACATACACCTGATAGGAAACCCAGGGATGAGTGTTGTCTTGTTCCTACTTTCTGTTATGTACTTTACAGCCACTCCCAGTCTGTGTAGATGCTCATGATTTGTACTGTATTTTCTCACCTCTAAGGAAGTGGAGGTCAAGGTCATGGCTTTTGGAGTAATGGTAACAGCATGAGCTTTCAACACTCTAGAGATGGACTTTGGACAGTCCTTGATGGAGTGACTACTCCCACTGCAGAAGAAAGAAAAGTTTAATCTAATTTGGTGCTGACATTCCTCCAGAAGGAGTTTATCATCTTTGCCTAGCTTCAAGAAATAGTAGTGTCAGGTTTACAAGAGTTATTGTTACTCTTCTTGTGATTGTTTCCATTATAACTGGAGTTGGAACCAGAGGTTGAGGATGAATAGGAACCTGTGGACTTGTGGTCTAAGCTTAGGCTTGAAGAAGTTAGTTGGAGCAGAGCTCGACAACTTGTTGGAAGAGTTCTGGGCAGAGGAGTTTGATCTGGATACCTTTGAAACATGCACAATTGCTTCCTTATGCTCCCAGAATCTCTGGTCGATCTGTTGCTAGAGAGTGTGCATGTTGTGAATGTTCTCAAGCTTTCTATAATGAGTAATCTTGTTCTTGATATGATCCAGAAGTACCTTATAGAAAGTTTGGCAGAGCACACAAGGTCCCCATTCTCACACTTGGTTCACAAAATGATTCCACTTGACGATATATTTAGAGATATGCTGAGTTCTCTTCATATGCAGTTGCTTGAGTTGAGCTTCTGCCTTAGCGACAGGGTCATAACAACTAAATTTGGACTGGATTTCAAAAAGGAAGCTTGCCAGTTGTCCATCCGGAGAGAACAATCTGCCAGAGGAAGATCTTCAAGTAAGTCCGGTTTGAAGTAGTCCAATGCCATTCCTTTAAGATAGGATTTGATGAACATAACTTTGTTCTGGTCTCTTCTAAAAAACTTCTTGTTGGC
The DNA here is from genome assembly GCA_038093535.1 of Boletus reticulatus. Lineage (NCBI taxonomy): Eukaryota > Fungi > Basidiomycota > Agaricomycetes > Boletales > Boletaceae > Boletus > Boletus reticulatus. The sequence continues at coordinate 68,406 of JBBPSJ010000096.1, forward strand.
CTGGAAGTTACTTTCATATTGTGCAATGAAAGAATGGAGTTTTTTTGCATCAGATCCATTGATGGTATCCAGTTTTTGGGCTTTAGTCCTAGTGTTGCTAGAGGTGTTCTTGCGACAGAGATATTGTTGGTCATGTCGCAAATGGTGGTTGTGAGTTGGGTAAAAGGCTTAAAAGCCAAAAGGACATTATTGGCTTCATCATCATTTCTGTGGTTATCTCCAAAATATCTGGAGTTCAGGTAGTTGATGAGTGATCATCTGAGGAGTTGACATTGTCACCATCACCACTGCCACCACCACCACCTGCTGCTGCCACACTACTTCCAAGAAGTGGAGTTCCAGAGTGATTGGAGTCCCAGAAATCATTTTTGTCTTCTGGTAGAACACTTGGAATCAATGACCATCAAAGGAATGGTCTTTCAGAAGTGGGGTGAGTGCAGAGAGGCACACCATTGGGTGGATGCTAAAGGAGCAGCACATTGAGTGAGGCTACTGAATTCCCTGGGAACTGTGTGTGAGCTGCCATAGGCAGTCTGTAACACACTGGAATGAAAGGGTCAGGAAATACAAGTAGACCTGATGAATATATTGTTATGGTTTATGAAGGGGGTGCACTTTTCCTTGACCCATCCTATAAAACTCATTCATCACTGTAAGCAGTATTCATAGTGGAGTTGTCCTCCACATTACTAGATATGTTTCTCAATTCACTTTTCCTTTCTGTCTCACATGGCACCCTACTATACCATATATAAACTTCCTTTCCACTTCTGCCACAGCCACCTTATTTCAGACTTTGTAAGGCTATGCCATAGCATTACCTTTCTATTTCATTTGTGCTGTGCACAATTTATATAGGAGTCATACTTAGAAGGAGACAGAATCCCTTTAGGCTCCCCACTCCTTTCTTTCCTTTTTCATCTCTTGCATGGACCAGGGGCCTACTGTATAAATGCCTCTTGCTTTGCTCTGTGTATTTTTCCCTAAGCTAGTTCTACACACAGTGTTGTTTCTAGTCATCTCTGAGTCTCTAATGAGCACCCCATTGTACCTAGATAGGAGAGACCTGCTTAGACTTTGCATCATCTCAAAGCTCAGCACTCAGTCCTTTAGTGTTCTCTCATCACACCACTATCCCTTCAACACTACACTTCTTTGACTTTGTATTGCAGCACGCTCTGTCACAACTACACTGTGCATTACATGTATAGGGATCCTGACAAGTTTGCTTATTGTACTATTAAGTCTGGGTCCTCCAGTTAAGTCTAGCAGAGGTCTGAGATGGATGAGAGGCATAGAGTCTGAGGTTTGATGGAGGTTCAGAGGATAGATGTGAAGGGGTTGAGGACATTAGCACAGGATATATGTGTCATACCTTTATCAAGTCCTATGTCCTCATATTTAGAAGAGATGTATGGTAGAGAGTAGAGGAGAGAATAGAAAAAGAGATCAGACTTGAAGGGAGGTAACTTTGTTGATATTTGTAATGAGGAAAGTGCAGAAGAAATAAAGAGTTTATATACTACTAGTCCAGTAGAACTATGGACTGAAGGGTATGAAAAGTATACTATGCAAGGGCTATGTACATAGAGTGAGTAAGACAATGAGTAAGATGGAAGATGGAAGATGGAGGAAGATGAATGCTGGAGGGGCAGTACAAACTATAAAGATGAAATGATGAAAGAGAACTAGAACTAAAGGAGATAATAAAGGAACTGAATTCTGGAGTGCATCTCCATGGAAGTCCATTACATTTAGCACAAGAATAATATGGAGTTGGCCAGAGTTGAACTTGGTGAATTTAGGGATATGACAGATGCAACAATGTCTACCCTGTTAGAATCAGATTATTTTTTTGTGAGAGAGTATCCCACCAACATCCTGAGAAAAAGGCGCCATGAGGTTGATGGCATCATTCTGCATAGTGATATTGAGTTTTAATGGTCATTTGCTTCCTGCTAACAGTCTCTCTTTGAATTGCTTGAGCTGGACCAATTAGCCTCCAATACCTTTTTTAGAGTGTTCTGATCATTGTATGCCAGTTGCAGTGGTGACTATGTTCCAACATGTTCTTTTTGCAATCCAATTCAATAACACAAGGTTTGTGGACATACCTGGCTGCACTATATCTGGAGCTGTTCAAGACTTTTTCAAGTTGCTTCTGTTCTCATTTTCATCATTGCTTTCACAAATGACTCTATGTTTGGCCATTGTAGGAAGACAGTAAGGACAAGCCTCTTCATCACATGTTGAATTCTTGTTGTATGGTTCAGGTAGCAGGTTGTTGTGGCCTTATGATTTTATATGTCTGAGCTTAGACTTAGTCAGCTTACATAGTACACCATGCAGTTCAAGATGGGGCACTGTAGGAGCTTGATGCTCTCTATGGTTGTACATAGATGATGTTTTCCCCAATTTTCAGATTGTCACCAGCATCGTTCAAACATTCCATCAAGATCTGGATCAATCCATGCCAATCTGTATGCTATTTGTTGTTTCTATGCCATTTGATGGTTCCAGAACATGTCTGTGAGTCCATATATTGACCATTCTAGAGCTGCCATCACAACTGTCAAGTATTTTCTTTCATCTGTATCCTTTCAGACACTCCATTGTCACAATGAAAACTTCACTTGACTATGTAGGGGAATGTACTTGTTCTCCATAGTCTTTGCTTAGTACTACCTTTTTGGGATTGACAGTCTTGGGTATGCCTAGACTATAAAGAGTTTATGTTTTTACACTGAATATACATCTTTCTATTGTGGTAAGATCTCCTGCCTGTGTGCAGGATCACTCTCTTCATCTCTTGTCAATTCTCTTCACTTCTGGACTCAGAACTGTAGTTCCATACTGTTTCCCTCTACATTTCTTCTCATTTCTTTCTCATTTTGTTTCCTTGTCATTTATTTATTGTTCTTTATTGTTCTTTACATTTTCCTTACATTCTTCACTTCCATGCCTGGAACTGTAGTTCTGAGCCTTCTGAGTAATTTCTCATACCCTTCCAGACTCAGATTTGTTGGTTTCATTCTGGATTTCTTTTGTATTCTCTTGTGAGCATATGGATCAACCACCCCTTCTCACACATATACCTGCAAGAAACCCAGGAACAAGTTCTGTCTCACTCCCACTTTCTGTTACATACTTTACATCTGGAGCTCACCATAAGGGGATCTAGACAGTTGTTCCGAAGGTTACTAAGACTCACGTCGTAGTGTCCTTATTTTTTTTTTCAGATCTATCTATTCTCATCATGGCTACATCCATGTAGCTCTCATACCACCTTCAACACTGACCCCATAACCACATTATTTCTATTTTGGTACCATATCTGGGTAAAAAAAAAAACCTATGATGATTACTACATACTACCATGTCTGAACCATTCTAGCTCCAGCTTGAGTTTGAGTTGCTTGAGCTGGTCAGCCAACAGCCAGAGCTGAGCATTGTAATCCTTGTCCTCTTGGCTTTCTGCTCACTCATCTGCTTCTCAAACTTGTACTGATATTCCTGCTCTAAATATTTCACATCACAATAATACTATTTATCCTTTGTCCTGGTGACTGTGCTCAAGGCCACAAACAAGCATTTTGCTTGACTGGGCAAACATGCTTGTAAGCTTGTCCATGGATGTCTTGGAATGTTTGCTGGAACTGGCAGGTGGTTAGAGGGTTGGATGACACTACACACAGTTAGCTTGACTTTGTTAAGAATTTACTTCAATCCTAGCCAACTCTTTATTAAGGGGCATTGGATTTGGTATATGGCCAACTTCATTTTTAAAATATTCTCTTCCACACTATGCTTACATTTACATACATATGTATGGACAATATGGTTGAGAAGGAAAAATTTCAATTGTGGAAAGACTATGGATTAACATTGGATAACCTAATTAGCCTACTGGTCCTGATATCCCACACAGATTCAGCTGAAACACAACCATGTACATACTTCAATATATTAGGGCAGTTGTTGGTTGTTAATTTTACACACTGGGAAAATTGCTGTATAACAAGTGAAGCATGCTATGAGGGAAGACAATTCACAATTCTAGTAATCAGACCCACATAAAGTAGGAACCTTGGGGTTTCCAACAGTTCTGGGTGCTTCCCAGATTAGAACTATTAGAAACCCAGGTTAGAATGGCAGGAAAGGGAGCTCCAGAACCACCAACCATGCTTGGTTTCATAGCTAGATCATTTAAAATATATTTTGCATAAGAATTTTACAATAGTCTAACTGATTACCACTAGTAACTACTATATCCATTTCAACATTCCAAAATCTTATTGTTAATGATGAATTTCATCTCTCCCCACAGTGGTGTAAGTGACCATGCTGATCTGATGTGTGTGTACTCACCATAAACCAATCCTACCACAGATTCTTGCTGCCATCACTATATTCCTGGAAGATGGAATGCTGTGAAAGTGTGTTAGATAATGGATGTGATCAACAATAACATACCAGGCAAGAGGATAGTTGAAGATGAAGAGGTCAATGCAGCAACCACATATCTGTAACATTATATCAAGAGATTGGTGAGTGCAACATTAATGATGAATGCACTTCATGACAAGATGCACAACAAGATTGAATTGATCTACAAGAAGTACCTTGGGGATGATGACAAATGGATGTACTTTGGGATGAAAATATACCAATGAGATTTCAATGAGGTTCTCAAGAAACTTGGGATGATCATTGCAGCAACTTGGAATGCAAAGAACATTGTGACATATCTAACACTCCCTCTTATTACATACTACATTCACTCCTTTGGAAAGACAAATAAAAAGAGTTAGGCAAAATGAAGGAAAGAGACTATCATTGGTGTGATTTACCAATACTGTGCCATTCAGCAGTACTGCATCCCCCTCGTTGAGGCCAATGATATTGCTGCATTCCTGCTTCATATCATCACCAATTCCTTACTCACATGCACTCTCAACAAGGGCAAAGATGTTGTCAATCCAGATAGTTCTTGTGCCATCACATGGCCTGACATGATCGTGTTCAATCAAGATTGAGCATCTTCATCCAAAGTCAGCTTTAAGATCTCCAACAGAAACAAACACAGCACCCATGATCCTTACCAATTGCTTGCATATGGAATAGATATAGAAAGTGGTATATGCTGTCAAATCATGTCCTATCACATGGCCCATTGTTGTTGGCAAGTTCTTCATTGTCAGCAAACCTCACACTGTGTCAAGAGAGATTGCTGTCCTTCTCAACAATCTCATATTAGTACATTCTTTCATCTATATGCCACTGACACACATATCACACCATCACACAGAGTCTTGTTGTGCCTTGCTGTTTTATCAGTCTAAGGGGGCACACAGCAGCTCCTTTGATTACTGAATTTGATGCAAAAAGTGTGTCAGGCTTTTATTGCCATCATCCACCCCCTTTTCAAGTCTGGCCTCCAGGACCTCTGAGAGGGTCTACTGGCTTTCCTTTGCCAGGATGATGAACCATAGTAAAATGGTATTCTTGAAGTAATTAATTCCTTCTTGCCTATAGTCAAGATAGATCTTGGGGCTTTTAAAGAACCTGAGATTTTTGTGGTCTGTGAGGATCTCAAATGGTTGAGCGACATCCAGAAGATACTGTTGCCACTCCTTTACAGTAAACACAATGGCTGCCATCTCAAGATCTGCTGTATGATAGTTTCATTCAGCTTCATAGAGAGATCTGGATATATAGGCAATCAGGTGCCATCGGTCATTCTATTTTTGAGTAAGGATTGCTCCAATACCAATACCAGATCCATCAGTTTCAATACAGAATGGATCTCCATTTGTAGGCATGGCAAGGGCAGGAGCAGATGATAGTATTTGTTAATTGTTCAAACACTTGTTGGCATTCATCAGTCCAAGTGAATTCTTGCTTCTTGGACATGAGTGCATTCAAGGGTTGAGAATTTGTGACATAATCTTGGACAAATCATTGGTAAAAGTTAAAGAATCCAAGGAATCCATGTAATTGTTTTGAGTGGTGGGTATAGGCCACTTGACTATTTCCTTCACTTTTTTGGGATCCATTTTCACTGTTTGGTGACTGACTATGAGTAGATATTGGATTTCAGTTTGTTCCAACTCACATTTGGTATGTTGTAGAGGTAGTTTATTATCACACAATATCTATAATACTTTGCAAACTAATTCTCTATATTCTTTGAGTGTTGCTGTGAAGATCATGCTGTCATCCATATAGACTATGACCTTTCCTTGACTAATTAGATCATGGAATAGGTGATTTAATCATGGTCTGGAATGTTGCCAGTGAATTGATCAGTCCAAAGAACATTACTAGCAGTTCAAACAATCCTTTGTTGGTTTGGAAGGCTGCCTACCATTCATCTCCTTCTGCCATTCATACATTATTGTTCCCCCATCAAATATCAAGCTTTGTGTAATATTTTGAATTCTTAAGCTTGTCTATTATTTTGGGAATAAGGGTAATGGACACCAATTTTTTACTGTAATACTGTTTAACTTTCTGTAGTTCTGTATAGGTTGGAGTTTGCCATCTTTCCTTTTTATGAAGGGAATGAAGAGGCAAATGGAGATTTTCAAGATCTTATTCTTCCTGTTTTTAGGTTTTCTTTGAGAAATATATCAAGTTCCTTTTGCTCATTGAGCATTAGGTTGTGGGTTTTGCCATCAATCAGGTGATCCCAAGGACCTCATGGTGGCATTTCATCAAAGTTTTGTTTTTTGCACACATCCTTATAGTTGTGATAACATTCTGGTACAACATTATTGAAGGTGCATTTGTATTTTGCTTTTTTTGCTTTAATGTCTAAGTCCATTGACAATGTCCTTATGTAGCTTTCTACATCAACCTGGAACAGATGTTCTATGTCTCATTTTTGATGTTCCTCATCATCAGTTTCTACTTCTGGGATGAATTCTGGGACATGATTGACCCAACAGGTGAGTTTTATTTCTTCTGTTTTCCAATTGATCTGAGGATTATGTGTTCGCAGCCAATCATGTCCAAGAAAGATGGCATGGGTACTCAGATGTGTCATCACTAGGGCTAGGCATTCTCAGTAATCCTTCATGTGTAGCTCTAATGTAGCAAACTCTTTTATTGATCCTCCATCCAATGTCTCATCGGCATTGTAAACCAGCATTGATTTTGGCAGGTTGTATACCACCAATTGATGTTTGTCTGCAAATCATTCATTGATTGTTGATCTGCTACATCCCAAATCAACTAGTGCCACCTTTGATGTTTTACAATGGTTACTCATATTTCCAACAAATCTTTGGATCATTCTTGGCTTATGAATTGGAGTTTCTTTTGTAAGCTGTGAATAATCAAATGAGCCTCTACCATGCTCATTGATTGTATTTGATGGATAAGCTTAGACACTACTTCTGGTAGCCTTTGTTCATGTACAAAACCTTTGAGGTGATGAAGAGACCAAGGATCAACTGTATTTATTCAATTTTTATTCTCAGATTTTTGATTGAATTGATTTCTCATTGAAGGATGGTAATTTTCTTTGGTTCAATTGGCTCTTTGAGAGGATACACAGCAGCCACACACTTGTGCTCTTTTTGTTCCAAAGGTAATAACTTATCAACTCCTTCTATTGACAAGTAAGGATACATTTGTCTTATATGGATGCCAACCATTTTTGTTGCACAGTGGATGGTTTAGTCATCATAAATCTTATTTTAATAATTTCTAAGATTTTAGTTTTTTCTTTTCACACCCACAATTTGTGACCCAGTAGCTGATTTGCTTGGTGTAAAGATTACACTTGTGTGTCATGGGGTGCATCTCTTCTTTTGTAATCATACTACATCAGCAAATCTACATTTTTTCTGGGTGATTTAGATAAATGACAACACAGGCCTAAATAGACTAATCAATAATAGATTGACTGAACTAACTGAACTGATTTACTAACAAGCAAATAGGCTAATATATTGAATGGACTGGTTGACTGACCAACTACCTAGCTGACAAATTGACAAACCTGACAAACCTGACTGACTGACCAACTGACCAACTGATGTGACTGACAAAGATGGTTGACTGGTTAGCTGATGGCCTAATAGACTGAATTGGTTGATTGACTGACAACCCGACTGACTAATAGATAGACATAACTGACTGACTGGTTGACTGACTGACTGATGGGATGACAAGACTGACCAGGTGATCAATTGACTGACTGAATGGACGGATTGGACTGATATCACTGTTAATTGACAAGCTGATATGTTGATAGCTCTGAGAATGCTGATAGTGATGAATTATGTATGAATGATGGCACTGATGGCATGCTGTCAGTCATGTCAGGCAACTCAGACAGGTCATTTTGCTGATGTAGAGCATTCAGCAGCTCCTTCTAGTGACTTGGTGGCCTTGCCTTCATTATTAGTAAGAAGAGAATATTTATTGTATGATGATGACTTAGTAGGACATATAGTTGACCTATCTACTATCTGGTGGGAAAACCCTGTTTTTCAATCTTGCTGATCTTTCCAGCAAGTTCCTCTTCACTCATATATTTTCTCTTTTCACCATAGAACTCCATGGTGTAGATTTGTCAGGCATGAGATTTGAAGTGTTGACCAGATTTGGAGCACTTTCCTTCAGCATATAATTTGCCGATGTCCATTGGTGCACCTTGTCCACCAAATTTTCCTACTGTGTTTGGATGGATTTCAACCTTAGGGTTTGTTGTGGCAGTTGTCTCTGCCTTCTTCGTGGTGTTGTCATTATGACACCAACCTTTGTGGTCTTTCCAGATCTTTGCCTTGTGTACCTTCTATCAGGCTTCTACCTTGATCAAGATGGCTTCTGCTTGGATTAAGGCATTTTCCCATGCCTTCAGGTCCCACCATCTAGTTGGAAAAGGTGAGAATATACTCTTTCAACATATTCCACAATTTCTTGTCTGAGTTCTTCTTTTGCAAGTCAGACCAACAGCCTTCCATTTGTTTGAGGGTAGTAGTCAGCCTGTTTGGCCAACTGTTTCATGCATACAAAGAAATCTTCAATGCTGTCCTTGAATCGTTGCTTAAGAGACATAAGATTTCTTTTGGCTACCCGCTGAGCTTCCTTGGGCATAAAGGCATTTGCTACCTTCTGCATGAATTGGTCATCCATTTCTGTACTAGGGGTTGATTCATCTGCATACCAGTCAGTGAACCACCAGCAGCATTATCTCCTCTTATGAAGTTGAGAGTTATCATTGTTTTCTATACATCTGTTGGGGGGCTATCAAAGCCATAGAGGTATAGCTGCAAGGTTCTTCATCAGTGTAGGAATTTTTCTTTGTTGCTGGAAAAATTCTCTGACTTTGATACTACTGATTTTCCAATCCTGCCACCATTGGGTACTGCTGGGATTGGTGATGTTTGGAATGGGGGTGATTGAAATGTTGAGATGGTATGTTTTGGTCATGGGCTAAATGGTGACTGGAGTGTGCATGGATTAATCCATACCATTGGTGATGATTTAGACGAGACTGATGACATGGATTTTACTGAGGGTATTGGTTGTCTCAGCATAGCAAAGGATGCACTAGTGGGAATGTAGTTGGGCATTGGTCCAGCAAATGATGGGAAGACATCAAAATGAAGTTTCCATTTGCTTGTTGTGGTGACATACTCACTCATATCTGTGAATTTTTTGGTTCTTCTTCTAATTCAACAGGTGCAGGGGAAGAGGTAGATGGAAGAGAGGCAGTCAATTGAGTCATGTCATATAAGATCATTTTTGCTTTGTAAAACTAACAACAATCAAAGTGATTGTGTATAATACTGTGTGTGGGAATAAGGGATTGCATTGGCTTGTCCTGTCTTGCAGGAATGGGATGGATATGCTGTAAGATCAGACATTTGACAGGATGGATGACACAGAGAACTTAAATTTTCACCAGAGGTTCAACCTGGCTATGGTCTAGCTATCCAACACTATATGTAATTGTATATATCATATGAACAGCATGACTGATAATCACATGAACTGGGAACTAAATGTATTGTGTATCCCTACACGTCTGGGTTGAAGACACCCAAGAACCTGCCCTAGTGCACTATGGGCCAAGCAAGTTATCCAGTTTAATATGCTGGACAAGTGTGTGTAACACAGTTTGCTTGGTAGTGGTCCAATCACAGATAATGTGCTGGACCACAGATTTTCCTTAACCCTGGAATCTGGGTGTGGTAGATTTGAATGTGTGATAAAGAGCTCTTCAGCTATATTACAATGGAACTTATACACAGTCACCCACTGTAACACACTTAATGAGAGATACACTTTGTAAGTGATGGGAATAGGGATGAAAGAGAACAAGATACAATAGTATAAAGTGTACTAAGGTTGAGGCAAGAATAGAGTGAAGATTGGATAATAGCTTTGGAGTAATGTTATAATGCAAACCCAACAGTTACTCAAAGTGAATGATTATGAAGGGAAGGAAATAATATTCCAAAGCTAAAGAACTAGATACAGAATAGTGGTCTTTTGAATCATTATGCTTGGCAGTAGTCACACAGAATGTAGGACTGACAAATAGCACTTTGATGACATAATACCTATCCAAATTGGTCCACAGTCATATTATAGATATGCTCATTCTAAACTTGTATGTCATTAGTAGATCTATAGAAAAGCTATGAAATCAATATGGGTGATTGTTACACAATGTATAGTAGTTATTATCTATGTGAATAAAATCAAAATAAATTACTATGAGTTCTGAAAAACCAATTACTGAATAGGGGGTGGCTGTGCACTGGTTGTGACCAGTTGCTACTGATATTTCTGATTGCCTGAATTGTCATAATTGCAACTAAAAGTATCAAATGAGACAATTGGCAACTACAGTCTAGTTATAGGGAGTAGGGAGAGACTTGTCAGTGACACAAATGAGGTGGACAACAAAGGTCAGTGAATAAAGCAGGCAGACTCATTGGTACACACACTAACAATAGAGCCCATTTTACACTCAAAAAGTATATTATTAGGTAAGTGATGAAATGAGGAATATAAGTCACCACACCTTCACCACAAACCATTATCCCATCTACCAGACCTACATTAGGATCCATAAGTCCATTTACCAAGCTAGTTATAGCACACAACTGACCATATCTTTTCCCATCTGGAACACATGTCACATTTCACACAACCATTTGATACACTCATCACTTGCATCTTGGTAGCATTAGAGGCTACATTCTGTCAAGAAGTTAATGTGCAAACATGTATAGACTCATGATAAAAAAACATGCCCATGTAGTTATAGACACATTCATTATTATAGAACTTGCAGTAATTATTTGTATTTATGTTATTCTTCCAAAACAGAAAGGTGATCATCAGAGGTCAAGAGTTGGTTTCTAGATAATCTCACAGTCTTATTTGTATAATAAAAATTTTCATTTATGTAATTAACCAAATAAGCATTTGCATAATAAAGTCTATGTATACAAGAAATTCATGTAATATATTCATGTTTCATGTTACTGGAACCAGCTGCTGTCATATAGTTTCTCACCATCCTTATAATTAACCTTGGTTTTCCATTGGTGTCTGTCTTTTAATCTCATCACTGCATCTACCATCCTTTCATTTTCTTTAGACCATTGTAAGCCTTTATTGCATTTATGAGCAATTTTCACATTTTTTTCTAGCAGTTTGCACATTGCTATCACAGCTCATTTTGCCTTGATAGACTCCATTAATTCTATCTGCTGGCAGTGGTCAATCAAATCCTTCACTTGATCAGCCAATGGTTGATGTGTGCAGCTCTATTGTCAGATTGCTTTAAGTATTCAGAAGCCCAAATCTAATGCCCTCCTTGCCAAGAGGTCAATGTTACCAGACTTGGAGGGTGACATTCTTTTGTCTGATCCCCAGCCTTCTGCCACCACTGACCCCATCTCCATTTTTATTGGTAATGAAATTCTGAAGTCACAAGCATCCTCCACATTGGATTTTCTAGAAGTCCTGGAAAAATATTGCAGATTTAATCCCCCTCTAATGTCATTCCTGAAGTGAGTAGCTCAAAGTGCTTGGCTCCCTTGCCTGCAAGATTTACAAAGAAGAGTCAACCCTACACAAAAGTAACTCTCTCTGCATGGTAATGGCTGGATTTCTTAAGAAGCTGAAAACAGCCAAGCCACTCAATTTCTATAGTGATTTGTTTGCTGGATGACAGTCTCATGGATCAGTACATCCAAGGACATCTCTCTATTAAATAGCAAGGAAAATGCCATGTGATGATAGATGGCATTAAAACTAACAAGATGTTCTATAAGATCACATTCAATGTTGCACAAAGATCTACTTTTGCTGTTTTTCCCAAGGATCTATCTCATTCCTTCATCTCTATGCTAGATGGTCCAGCTGGCACTGGGGTAATAATTCATTATCCACAAAACTTTTTCTTATTCCTTGTTCCCCATTCCTTACCATCAACTCACCATAGATGACCCACTTCAGCCATGCATCAAGTATATGAATTGCTTGTCCTTGACCAACATTTCAGATATTAACAGCAGACCAGCTATACTATATCTGTCAAGCAGTGACATGTGACCACTGACTCCTGGGTAGGAGATTCCTGGTACAACTTTTCAGTGATGACCTTTAACATCATGGCTTGGTATATTTCATGCTTGATAATGTGGAATTAATCACTGGTATGGCATCATTTGCACTTTGATGCCATCATGTCACTCTCTGGGCATGCATGCAATACTGTACTGGATGCCAAGCATGACCTTGAGATGAGGAGGAAAGCTGGAGGTTAAATTTGCTAGCATCATTGCACTCTTCACACAATTCAAATCAGCATTCAACCCCAAAGATTTTATGGGCAGGAGGATGTCTGCAGCAAAAAGTAAGTTAGGCAAGTTTGTTATGATACAGGGTGAAATGATCTAGAATGAAAAATTGGAGAGCAGGGATGGGAACAGCCACAAAAAAACAAAGTGGGTACTCCCAGTTTTCTAGGAGTCCAAGCCGGATTCCTGCCTTAGGAGATGCATTTGCAAGACTCTCAACACCAAGAGATTCTAAAGATCTCATAAGCACAGTCACATCACCACTTGCATTAGAGGCTAAATGCTTAATTTCAAGTGCAATTTTAGCTATGATTTGTTTGGTTCATATAAGGATTTCTAAATTTGCCTGAACTTGTCCACTCACCAACCTTTAGATCAATAATTATATCCCTGGCAAGGTTTAATTCAACCTGATTTACTTTCCTCCTCTAACCTAACCTCAGGGAAATATTCTAAAAACTATATCATGGTAAACCAACTAAGTTTATCTGTTCTGCAGCATCTTGTGGGAATGCTGTTTAAGCATTTCACATGCCAGCTAGATCCAAACAATTAGGACTACAGCAGGCCAGGGCCAACATTAAGGAGGCAATTGAGACATGGTCACTCAAGTTGCAGTGCTTTCAATTGTGTAGATACAATGCCTTGAATAGCTACAAGTATGGGGATGCAAAGGTAAAGTCCTTAACCATGGGAAACAACATGGCCACTGTTAGAATGTGAAATGAACACTGAATGAGATGTGAAACCACCAAAACTAACACAACCTCAGGGGTCAGTCTTCTCTTTAGTTCTGTTCCTTCATTGTAGTTGATCTAAGTATGCATGGACTATAAAGTTTGTATCTTTGGGAATTGGAATTAGCTTCTGTTTGGCTCACAACTACTCTTACTATCTCTATCTACCATCTATCATTCTAACATCTATTGACTTCTCACACATTCAATGGGACATACTGGATATATTGGTTGAATGAACCATGGTTTCATATCCAATATTTATCATTTTGTTTACATACATTGGTATAACTATCAAGAGGAGATAGCTACTTTCACCTCAATAACCTAATCTCAAGATATTTCTACCTCTGTGCTTGGGGAGTTATTGGTTAGAACCACAGACACACTCCTTGTTTTTCTGGATAGACAAGTGATAGATAAGATTATACCAATGGTCTCACCTACAGTGTCCTCCTTCTTTGGCCTTGATAACCATGCATGCAATATCTACGTCCCTGAGAGAGGGTAAGGATCCAAGTACTTCTTATAAATGTTTTCATGGAGTCTCAAGGGTGTTAGTGTTGGTGATTTCGCACCTCATTCATGCCTCATTTCGTGTTCTAACCATGCCCATGTTGTTCTCCATGGTCACTTTACTTACCTACTGCTTTTCAGCTTCTCTTTAGCTTGTTGTGGTGTTTCTACCCATACAGGACTTTACCTTTGCATATCCCAGTCTATTGTGGCTGATCTGTTTATTGTTGTTTACCTTGAAGCATACTTACTCCCTGGAGCGCCACTTTGTATCCTTTGGTTACTCACTGTGGACTCCAGAGTCATCCTGAGTTGATCCAGCAAGTGGCTAGTCCGCTTCATTAAGCATTTTCGCTTTTATCAAAGGGTTGGGGATGTTAATTTAGTAGTAGCACTTCACATAACCAGCATGCCAAGCATAATTAATCTCAAATATAGTTTGGTGAGCTTGGAGAGCTGCTGGAACCTGTGGATACAATAACATGAGGTTGAGTTCTAGTAATGTTGAGTTAGGTTAACTAAGCATTAGGGGAGGTTATACTCACTTGTCCACAGTGGGCTCTGCACAATGTCATCTAGGTTTATTGTCTATGTATTAGTTGACAAACCTGCAGTGCTTGATGAGGCATTAGGGGGAGATGGGGAATCTGAATACTGCCACCATGTGTAGAAGTCAAGAGTGCATCAAAAGTGATCTATCTAGTATTAAAACTCCCGAAGTGAATTAAGATGTCCAAGAAATCATTCAAGCTGTGAATGGAGACTTACTTGACAATGACATTTATTTTGTTGAGGATAATACAAGTAGTTGTTTCATAATACATTTCTCAGAGTGCTATGCTAACCCTTGTAGTGATTTTTAATTCCCAGTACTTCCTTTTCCATATATGATTAATGTATATATAATCAATAATAATCAAAAGTAAAAGAAAAAAGGATTTATATGAAAGTATAATAATGCATTTACTATGCATATAAGCATATCAATGGTAACATAGAGGGAATAGACCAGCTCCAATTTGAGGAGTTGGTAAAGAGCTTCATGGTGTCCAATGAAATAATATTGTGCATAAATAACATTACTAAAGAAATTGTGGATCAGCAGCTGCTCTTGCAACACACATTGGACTTGCTCTGGTGTCAACACTCTTAACTGCTTGAAGACATAAATAACATGAGAGAGTACAAGTGCACACATCTCAATGACAATCTAATGCATGATCAGTTTCACACAAAATGTTAGAAAGATTGACTTATCCATGCCTATAAGAAAGTGATTTTCTCAGAGACAGCTCAAGATGATAAGGATTGTATTCAATAGGATCACACATCATCAGGGGAGTGTGGTAGCAATGAGAATAGTTGGTTCTTACAGACTGGAAGGAGGTATCCATCCATATGCCTAGTGATGTCTCTCAAGCAATGTTATCCACACTGGTGTTTCAATGTAGAACATGCACACAACCTGTATATAGCTTAAGTAGTCCACACTATCTAGATAAATTCCCAAAATCCAATACCACAAATCTGTTGAATTCTCAATCTTAGATATGAATATGTTACATAAGTAGAGTTGTATCAAGTGAAAAGTGTTTTATTTCTGAGGAGTCAAAGTGCTCATACACCTTTCTGTGTTTTCAAGATTGGAATACTGAGTGTGTGCACAACAGAAACTGAATTATTGGTTGCTCTTTACAAATCATGGTACACCACAAATACTTAACAGAATCAACTAGTATTGAAGCCACCATTGATATCTCCAAGTCATTATTGGGCACCACATTCTTCTGGAGCTCCAGGTGGTATTCCAATTTTTGGCTGAGCCTGCTTTAACTGATTTGAAGAGACAATTTGACACAATCAACAATTTCTTCCAGCTCTTCTCTACCCTTCACCAGATCATTCAACAGTGTTGTGTTAATAGTTAGTTTGAGAGGATATGCATACAATGTCTTTGTATTGTTTTTTGTCCAGTCAAGCAAGCATTCCTTCTCACTCTCTGTTCATATCTCTCTTTTCCCACAGCTTATCTGAGTGATATTTACATTAATGGTTGCCCCATCACTCCAAGTGTGGAAGACTTGCTAGGGAGACTTGGAAATACATACCTCTCCCACGGTGAGGTTTATCTGGGTACGTAGGATCTTCTTGATCACACCATTGAGATCATTCTCTAATGCTAACGGTGACTTTCTCGCCATGGATGGTTTAGGTGTTTCATCCGCAGCTGGGGCTATACACACCGAGTTTCAACTCTGACTCCTTGCGCTCAGTAGGTTCTCTCTGTTGTTTGGTTTCCTTTTGCTTATCTTTTCTCTCTGTAGCGTCGCCCATCTCGACGTCCCCATCAAGATCGTGGGTGTTCAACGTCTGAGGTGTAGACCTCATATCTGGCCCTCTCTTGGGGTCAGCAGGAGCACTTGTGGCTTGTGGCACTGGGCGCCATGTATTCTTAGGTGTGTATTTCCTTATTTCATCTGTCTTGTTCTCTGACCATCTCATATCGTCTAGACTCTTTTGGTGTTGAACTGAGGGACCCAGCTTCCTGCTATGGCTCTCCATGTCCTTGGTGAGTACAACTTTGTTCTTACCTGGTCGGTTTACTGATTGTTTATCGTTTGCTTCCTCAGGCTCTCGTTTCCTTGCTGGTGGAATGTACACGGCGTCCATGACCTGCCGTTGATGTTGGGTGGTCTCGTGAGGTGTGCGATCAACAGCATACGCGTGTACAGCTATGTCTTCATCATTGTTGTCATCTTCCTCATCTTCTTCATCACTAACCGAATACTGCTTTGTATAGATTCTTTCACTCTCATCCTCGTCATCTCCATCGTCGTCCCGGTTGTCGATGCTCGGAACTACATAGTACACGGCGCCTCGATTCCAGTATGAACAGTCTATAGTCACCAGGTGAGTCGAGTGGTTCCTTCTTGCTCATGCTGATTCTTCATAAGCTTCAACTAAGGTCTGGTTGAGCCGCCTCTCGAGTGCCAACCCAGTTTCAGGTAAGCCAAGCCATCCATCAGCTGTTCTCATCAAACTTCCATTACTAACAACTCATTTATTGCCAGACAGGTCCTCGTTTCATGGGCTTGGGATTTACATCCCCTACATGCTCCATAGGGGAAAATGAGGGGTTGAGAGGGTCTGGTGGTGGTACTAGATAGTATATAGTATTCCTGTCTCATCTCCCTGATAGTATGGTAGGACCCTGTCGAGTAGTAGTATTACTTGCATATAAATTACTTTGATCTGGTCTGCTAAAGACTTGTGTAATTAGGGAGTTGAGTGATATTGCCTTGAAGTATGCTACAGCATATGCTGGGTCAGTGACCCTAAGCCTGCTCATCCTCTCAACCAGTTCATCCATAGGATCTGATTTTGAGGGTGTGATCTTAGATTCTTTGGAGGTCTTGGACCCATCCTTGTCTTTGCTCTTAGGGGTAATGTCAGGCATTCTAATTCTACTAGATTTGTGGGTGTGTTTGCTCTTGTGTTGGTCTTCCCCTTATCCTTCTTGTACTTAGGGGATATGTAATCTGAGTCACTGTCAGAATCACTTTCAGATTCTGATTCAGTGTCAGAGTCGTCCGATTCACTATCTGAGTCAGATCCACTGTCTGAGTCAGTGTCTGAGTCATCATCATAGTACTTTGTAGATAATCTCTTGGCATCAAATCGCTGTCTGTGGAATAGTGTTTCCATTACACCACTGATGTCTTTGATAGGAAATGGCTTAGATATATCCTTCTTAGAGGTTCCAGCCAATAGGTGGGTTTCCACCCTCTTCTTCATCTCCTTAGGTAGACCTAACCAGAAGGAGGTCTCAAACTCGGTCTTGGTAATGATGTGCTCTTCCTTGAGCCATTCTGCTATCACAGTAAACTTGCGTACATATTGCTTCCACTGTGTAAGGGACTTGATGGTCCTTTTGGCATTCTTGCAGGTAAAGTGGAGTAGGTCTCCTAGGTTGTAATGGGTGTCCTCTCTGTCTGCATCATAGTGCTCAAGGAGCTTCCCCTTGAGACCTGCCCAGTCATGGGTCTTGTACTCAGGTAGTACATAGATAAGTTGATTGACTTCTCTGCTACAGTATGTAGGTAGACCAGTGCATTTGTTAGCATCTGAGGTGACATTGTACTGCTTGCAAAGTTGTTCATAATGTTCAAAGAACTTCTTGATCTCTCTATAGCTGCCCTTGAACTTGTCTGGGGCATCACGACTCTTAGGTCCGGGTAGATATGAATGCGTAGTTGCCATTGTGGCTGTAGGTGATAGTGGTGGTGTAAGCAGGAGATGGAGTAATGAGGGCTACTGATAGGTATCAGTGGATGGGTGGATGGTGTGTAGGCTCTAATGGCCTTTAGAAGTGTAATGATAAAGCCAACCTCTTGCGGTGGGCTCTAGTTCTCGTTTGTTCAGAATTTGGACTGCTAGATGCTAGGTATCTATTCACAGTTAATCCTCCAGGCCCAATCTGACTATAGGCTGGTGATAGGACAATGCTAACTACCAGATCAAACAAAAGAAAAGAATAAAGAAACTAGTCTTCTGAGTGAGTGAGAATACTTAGTCAATTGGCTCCCCGGTTGTTCTTCCTTTCCCGACTATTGTCTAAGGAAAAAGGGTTGGCTTTCTTCCTAGCTATATGTGAAGGTACCACTAATCTATTCTACTGCTAAGGTTCTAGTAAAAACTAGAGAAAGATACTAGATATACTAGATATAGAGAAATGTAATAACTTGTAAGCTCTACTGTGCTTCAAGTACTACTGCTGTGATAGGGGCTATAAGCCGAAAAGGGAGCTTATGTGGTGATGTAATATACACCAACAAAGCGTGGGATGATCTCTAAAACTGATAGAGATATAGGCAAAAGAGTAATAAAATGCCTGTTAAAATGTTAGTGGTGATTCCTGGGAATCTGTGGTGGCTATGCTTCTGCTTGAAGCGCGAGAAAATACTAGATATGGCTCGCAGTTCACACACAATATTGGTTATTGGATAAACCTTTCTATTGGGCAACTGGAGTGAATATGAGTCACAAGGTATAGCAGGTGATTCCTAATGCTAGTGTTCCCAAGTATTCCTAGGCTAGATTTACTTAGGTTACAGTTGGCAGAATATGCCCACTCAGGAACAAGATTAGGTAATCTATTCAGTGCTGTTTTCTGCTAAGTACAGACTACCAAAGATGACTAGCTAAGTCTTATCTTAGACTAATCAATGCAATACTAACTACTTTAGCTAGATTGCTTACTATACGATCTCTAAAAGAGATGATATTCAGCCCAAAAGAGCTGAGATGAGTACCTAAAAAGGACTGCTTCTTGGTGACCCAATCCACTCCTTATATACATAATTACATGTGGCTGTGTTACTATCTACAGACACCTATGGGCTGTGCACTTTGCTCTGGCTTATCAAGCACAAGCAATATGATTGGTCAGCCGAGATGATGATTACTAAGGCAAGGGATAGTGGCTGTGCACAAGGGCCAGTGGTTTTGCACAGGTAGAAGGCTATGTGTTGCCATGACAACACTCAAATCCTATAATTATGTAAATAAAGCCACACAAAATCCCATGCTGTGCTGGAATCATGTGACTTCATCACTGTGCAAATACTCAGGGGCTTGCCTACAAGAAAAGCTAATACTAATTTACATAACTAGTGAACTAAAGCTAATAGACTGGATATCATCAGAGATTTATTCATATCTCTGGAAGGAATAAAGCTGGGAAGTTGAAACTTGGTGGGAAGGTAGTTCATTCAATAGACTACCTGTGTATGGAATATAGGAATTTTCCAGCTGTGGGTTGGTCTGGAATTCTAGAGTTCGGGTCAAGACTCAGCATGATATTAATTTTGTGCAGGTCACCATTGGTACATGTCCTTTCAACAACAATGATCTGTCCACTGCCAAGTTCATGGAACGATGAAGGTGCCAAAAGGAGTGCAAGGCAGAGGAGGAGCGGAAGAGGCGCAAGGCAGAAGAAGCCAGATGCAAGGCAGCTAACGGAGTTGTAGGCTGAAGAGATCCGGGTGCAGCAGCGTGCCAAAGGCAAGGGAAAGGGGAAGTCCTTGCCTGACTGCAATCGGTGTGAGAACAGGGGCCTTGAGTGCAAGGAGGGCCCTGGAAAGGCGACCTCGTGCATGGAGTGCAGGGAGGCCAAAGTGAAGTGCGAGAGGCCTGGGATCGAGAAGCTGGAGAAGAAGTGGAGGAGGGCAGAGAGCAACACAGGTCCGTTGAAGAAGAAGAAGAAGACATTGGAGATCACGGACAGCAGCGATGAGGAGGAGGAGGAGAAGAGCAAAGACAAGTTGTGGTCTGTGCTGGGGACACAACTTGTCAAGGCCATCTGGGGCATCCACGACAAGATGCGAGCTCACACCAAGCTCTTGGCATGCCAGAACCACCTTCTGGCTCACATCATTGAGTTGAAGATGATGGAGGTATACCAGGAGGAGGAGGAGGAGGAGACGGACAAGTTGGAGGACGGAGAAGAGGTGGAAGAGGAGCTGAGGGGACTGGTTGCAGAGAATGCAGATGTGGATGGAGTACCGGAGGATGCCAGAGAGGCAACTCTGGAGTAAGGTAGAAATGAACAATGTTTGTACATAGTAAATGAATCGAATCAAGTTAGAGAAAAGAGCAAGAAAAGAAAAGAAAAAAACAGAGAAATTACGGAGAGATTGGACCTGGCTTGTCTGGGTACTTCCAATGGAAGTCCAAGACTAGCTCTGTAGCATGTCCGAGTTCTGTAGCAAGTAACCATGATGTCTCGTTGTCAGTACCTTCATACCCAAACCATCATATCAGATATAGGAGTTGGCAGTGACACCTTCTCTGATCGATCTTGGAGTCGAGTATCTCCTCGATCTCGTACTCTGGCTCGCCATCAACCTCAACTGGAGGTGGCAGAGGTTGGATGCAATCTGGAATGGTGTTCAGAGTTGCAGGTTCTGACTGTGAGACGTGGAAGACAGGATGAACAGACTTCATAGAGTTGGGTAAACAGATTGTGAAGGAGTGCTCCGGTCAAAGTCCAAGAGAAGAACACAATGGGGTGGAGTTTATTGTCAACCAGAGTTGTGATGGAAAGGATTGCTGCAATGGCGTAGTCAGAAGCATCAGTTTCAATAGTAATGGGAACATCGAGAATCCAGTGTGCAAGCACTGGAGCAGATGTGAAGGCATCCTTGAGGCATTGGAAGGATTTCCGGCAGGTGTTGAAGAAGTTCCAAGGAGCTTCTTTCCGAGTGAGACACGTAGGGGGAACCACAATGTCGGAGTGACCCTGGATGAATCGACAATAGTTGGTGAACCCCAGGAAGGACTGAATGACCTTGACCTTCTAAGGTTCTGGCCAATCCAGGATTGTTTTGATCTTGTTGGAGGCCATGGAGAGGCCGGAGGGTGAAAGAACATATCTGAGATACACAACCATATCCAAATGGAATTTGCACTTGTCTGCTTTGGTGTACAGACCATTAGCACAGAGACGTCGGAAGACCTCTTGGACGTGTTTATGATGTGATTCCATATTGTGGGAATAAATCAGAATGTCATCGAGGTAAACCAGAACACAAACATCAAGTATATCTGCAAAGATACTGTTGACAAACCGCTGGAAGGCCGCCAGAGCATTGGTAACTCTGAAAGGCATGACAAGCCATTCAAATGATCCATGGCAAGTGTGAAAGGAGGTCTTCCACTCATCTCCCTCCACAATATGGACCAAATGGTATGCATGACAGAGATCAATTTTTGTGTAGAGCTTCACTCTGGAAGGCGTGCCAAGGAGATTGGAGGTATGGGGAAGTGGGTAGTGGTCTTTGCATGTGACTTTGTTCAATCCTCAGAAATCGATGCAGAGTCAAAGGGAGCCATCCTTTGTCCTGACAAATAACACTGGAGCTGTGTGTGGAGATGTAGATTGTCGAATAAATCTGATGTTAAGGTGTTCGTCAAGGAAGTCTTGGAGAGCTTGTTGTTCTGTGGGGGAAATGGAATAGATCTTTCCAACCGGGGGTTCAGCACCTTCCTCCAGATTGATCTTCAAGTCAAAAGGATGATGGGGAGCTAGGATGTCAGCTTTCTTCTTGCTGAAGACGTCTGGGAAGTCAAGATATTCCGAAGGAACACTGGTGAGGTCCTTCTCGGTAGAGGAGGCAATGGAAGCAGAAGTGGAGTGAGTGAAGATGTCTTCAGTAGGTTGGAGGGAAAGGGCGAACTGGATGGAGCCCTCCATCTTGCAGGCGTGGTGAAACATGACAGCATTGACAAAAGAGATGTGAGGAGCTGGAAGTCTGGGAGCTTTAGGTGGATCCAGAGAGCATTCTGGAGGAGTGTTGATGGGAAAGGAAATGCTTGGAGGTATGGAGGATGATATCGGGGTTGGCATTCCCTCTACAGGAGTTCAGAAAGTTATGCTGCTCATAACCCAATCAATCAATGGATTGTAACAGATGAGCCAGCAATGTCCAAGAACAAGGCTGCATGAGGAATCCAACGAGGTCACGTAAAACGTGTCGGAGGTGGAAATGCCAGAAGCAAAGGAAATGGTTAGATCTATGACTTGGGAAATCAGAGAGGCAGAGGATCTATTGAAGAGACAGAGTTTAATCAGAGGGACAGAGTACATAGGAATTTGGTGTTTTTCTATAAAGGAAGAGTCTATGAAACAATGAGTAGAACCAGAATCAACAAGAACTGGTACATCAGAGATGTTATGTAGAGGAAGAGATACAAATGGATGAAGAGAATTAGGGTCAGAAAGAGCGGACGTGTTGAGATGTAACTCCATGAGAGCACAGTCTGGATCAACGCGACTCCCAGCCTGTGTGGACGCTCGAGAGTCACATTCTATTGTTTCGTCTCCAAGGAAGCAGAGGTCGAAGTCGTGGCTTCCAGAGTTGTCACAGTAGCAGCATGAGCTTTTGACACTCTAGAGGTGGACTTCGGGTAGTCCTTAGCAGAGTGACCACTCTCACCACAGAAAAAACAAAGGTTAAATGTAATGCGGCGCTGACGTTCCTCCAGGAGGAGTTTACCATCTTTGCCGAGCTTCGAAGAAATAGTAGAAACAGGTTTAGAAGAGTTGTTACCCTTCTTGTTGTTGTTCCCATTTCCAGAAGAACCAGAGTTGGAACTGGAGATAGAGGACGAAGAGGAGCCCTTGGACTTGTTGTCCTTAGGCTTGGAGGAGTTAGTCAGAGCAGAGCTTGATAACTTATTCGAAGAGTTGTTGTGGGAGGAGGAGTTCGATCCAGAGACCTTTGAAGCATGTGAATTTTCTTCCTTATGCTCCCAGTATCTCTGGTTGATCTGTTGTGCGAGAGTGCACATATCATGGATGTTGTCGGGTTTGCAGCGATCTCATCCTTGATACGGTCTGGAAGTCCATTATAGAAACTCCGGCAGAGTGCACCAGGTCCCCATTCTCGGACTTGGTTTGTGAGACAATTCCACTCGACAATGTAGTTGGAAATACACTGAGTATCCTTCATGCGCAGTTGCTTGAGTAGAGCTTCTGCTTCAGCAACTGGATCATGCCAGTGAGGACCGAAGTTGGATTGGAGTTCAAACAGAAATGCTTGCCAGTCATCCATCCAGAGGGAACAATTTACCGGAGAGACTCCTCCAAGCAAGTCCGGTTCGAAGTAATCCAGCGCCATTCCCTTGAGATAGGATTGGGCGAATGTGACTTTGTTCTGGTCCCTCCAGAAGGACTTCTCATTAGCTTGGAAATTGATCTTGCATTGCATGACAAAAGAACGGAGCTTCTTTGGGTCAGACCCATCGAAGGTATCCGGTTCTCGGACCTTGGTCTTCGCATTGCTGGAGGAACTCTTGCGACGGAGAGCTTGTTGGGCCATGTTGCAGATAGCAGTTGCGAGTTGGTTAAAAGGTTCAAAAACTAAGGGGACATTGTTGGCTTCATTGTCATTTCCGTGATTAACTCCGAAGAGGTGTTCGGTATCTGGAGTTGAGGTAGAGGATGAGCCATCATCTGAGGGGTCGGGGTCGTTGTCATCACCACCACCACCACCACCACTTGGTGCTGCTCCACTATATCTGGGAACTGGAGTTCCAGGGCAGTTGACACCCCAGAAGTCATCTTCATTGTCCAATGGAACTCGGAATTGAGGACCGTCAAAGGAATGGTCTTCCAGAAGTGGAGTGAGTGCAGAGAGGGGTGAACAGATGTGCCATCGGGAGGATGCTGAAGGAGCAGCGCGTTGAGTGAGGCTGATGAATTCCCCAGGAACTGTGTGTGAGCTGCCAAAGGCAGTCTGTAGCATGGTGGAACGGAAGGGTCAGAAGGTATGAGTAGACATGATGACATCGTAGGGATCTTGACAAGTTTGATTATGAATATACTGTCAAGTCTGGGTCCTCTAGGTCAAGTCCGGCAGAGATCTGAGACAGAGAAAGGGGGTAGGGTCAGAGGTTCAATGGAGGGTTTGCAGAACAGAGGTGGAGACAGAGGGGGTGAGGACATGTAACGCACAGTGTAGTGTTAACATAGCGTGCTGCAAAACTGGGGAAAGAATGTTGTGAGGAATAGACAAGGAGTGCTGCTCAAGTACTATGCTGAGCTTCGAGACAATGCGAAGCCTAGGCGGGTTTCTTCTATCCACAGGTACCTGAGAGGCTCTCTGGGACTCAAAGGTGGTGGACTAGAAATAATGCTGATATTGCGTAGAACTAGCTGGGAAATTACAGGAGAGACGCCACAAGTATTTATATGGTAGGCCCCTAATCTAGATGAAGGATATATATGGGATGCGCAGCTACATGGTGATGAGTGCACAGCACGAATCAATGCAATATGAAGGAGGCTATGCCACAGCTGTGAAGTCTGAATAAGGGGCTGTGGCAGGGATGGAATGGAAGTCTATATATGGTATAGGCCGGGTGCCGTGTGAGATGGAAAGAGAAGTGAATTGAGAGAATGTATCTGGTACATATATGGAGGACAACTACACTATGAATACAGTTGTGTATGGTGAGAGCACAAGTCTGAGGACAAGTGAACAACAAGGAGTAAGGAAAAAGTGGTACCCCCTTCATATGGTTGAAGCACCTGCGAGACCCCAAATTAATCTACCTTGTCCCCTTTGTTGACCTCATAATCTGTAGGATCAAAGTCATCAAGGGGATTCTGACGAGTAGGGCAGTTTTTGTCAGAATGGCCAAGCTCTCTGCAGAGAAGGCAGTGGTGGCGAGGGCACCAGGATTGGATATGGCTGGGAGCGGTGGTACGACAGAGGGGGCATTTGTAGTAAGCACAGTTAGCGCAAATGTGACCCTGTTGGTTGCAGGTGAAGCAGCGAGCGAGAGTAGGACGAGTGGGGGTAGGGGGAAGGAGAGGAGAAGGGAAATGGTCTACGTCAATGGGGTTTGATGAGGATCCTGCTGTTGGTGAGGGTGTCGCAAAGAAGTCCTTGTCATAGTGATTGGAGGAGGGGAACAGAGTTGCCTGTCTCTGCTTTCCTTGATTTCCCGAAGAATGTTTGCCCATAGCTCGTGCTGCAGAGCTGGGTAATCCAAATGAAACCTTTCCACTACACCGTTGGACATTATGAGTATGGCCGGAGGGTGTTGGAGTGGTGGGATGTTCTCCAGCAGGAAGAATGTTGTCAGTTGTCAGATTCTGGAGTTCCAGATCCGATGAGGGAAATAGTGGAGAGGAAGGCAAGGATGTCAGAGTGGTCCCGGAAAATGGGAATCTCATTTCCAGGATGAGAATTACTGCTAGGTCCTCTAGAAGGGCCAGCACTTCCTATTTGGGAAGGTGGGCGAGTTGTGGGAGTCATTGAAGGCGGAATGGGGAGAGGTTCTGTGGATGTGGAGTGGGCAGACGAGGTTGGGGAGTCAGGGGTGACAGTGGAGTCATCATCCCAGATGGGGATGGGCTGGTAGCCATGAGCTGCAGGGTAATCCCTGGCCCAAGCATTCTGATCCCATGGGTGGTTTGGGTCGTCGTCCAGGTAGTATCGCCTGAGGTTGGCAGATAGCATGTTGACCATGGGTCGCAATACATGCATGAACAGGGGAGAGGGGAGTCCACAAAGGACATTGTTGAATCCGTGATCGTTGAGGGCATCCAAGATTGTGTCTCTGGAGGCATGGATGACCTGTTCCATTGCTGTGGTGTAGACAGACAAGGTCCCATCTGGGAAGAGCTGAGCATGGATGGTGTGAGAGGTGGCATATGTGTGAAAGATGACCACCAAAGATTGGAGTATCGGTCTATCCCTGAAAGCGGATAACAAGGGGATGGCGAGAGCAGCTGTGGGGCTTTCAAGGATGGAGGAGTAGAGCATATGTCTGGACTGGTCAGGGAGGTGATGAATACGGATGGGATACTGGACATAGGGCATGGCACGGGTAGGGGTAATCCGTGCGGGTTTTGTACCCATACCCGCTCGGGTATGGGTATGGGTTACATTTGCGTGACCCGTGACAATACCCATACCCATACTATGCTTGTGCGTCAGGGTACGGGTTACCCGTGCGGGTCTCCCTCTTTACACCTCCTGACGGAGAGGCTGACATCTGACATAGAAACCTTAATGTTTTTAGCATAGCTTTGAAAATTTACATTGTGGGCCTGATCAACACTCTGCTTCTGACTCGACACACTGCTGCACCCTTCAACCATGCCACCAGAACTCAACTTCCTGAATTCCTCCTCCAAAAGTGCACAACAGCCAAAGTTGACCGACAAGGCAAAAGCTGCCCTTGACAATGATGCCGAGACCCAGAAGACTGCAAGGAAGCGGACGACTGATGGCAACCGTGACCACACCAATGTTGATGTGGTTGGCAAAAAGGCACGACTTGGACCAGGTAATGATGATGGAAACACTAGCACAACAACGGCAGCGGCCACAAAACGGTGGCAGCCACGACAGCAGCAGCTGCAACAAAAACAGCAGCCATGACAACCAAATCATGAAAGGATGACCCCACCAGTGTGTTTGTTGACTGACAATAGTGATATTGAAGAGATTGATGCGTGTTCCTTTAATTCCGATGCAAAGAATGAGACTGCTCAAGATGAGCTAAGTGTGTTCTCGATGTCCTCATAGGATCTGTTAGCTGAGGTACCACAGCTCGTCTTTTGAAGGAATGGTCCTCACCAATATATGCCTTCTTTGAGCCCATCCCACAGATCATCGAGATTGATGGTCAGCATGCGCACGATTTCAAATGCACACGACAAGGGTGCAACACCAAAATACGACGATATCTTGACAAGGGGGATGCACGATCCACTGGTAACTTGCGAAAGCATGTTAAGAAGTGCTGGGGATCGGAGATCATGGCAGCAGCCGATGATGCGAAGGACACCAACGAGGCATGGAAAAAGATTGTTGGGGTATACCTGCGCGATGGAACAATCACAACATCATTCGAACGTAAGGGCAAGGGAAAGGTGTCATATTCTCACCGGCAACATACCCGCACTGAAACACGGTATGAATCCTTATTAATACGTACGTGGTTATTCATGCATTGGCTTGCAGCACTGAGATTGTACGCTGGGTGGCTGAGAGTCTTCGCCCGTTTAAGATAGTGGCTGATCGAGGTTTTCAATCATTGATGAAGACAGGACGTCCGGAGCATTACATACTGTTGGCGTCTACTGTCTCACGAGACATCAAGCTGGTATTTGCACGAACTCGTCAGCGGGTTGCTAAAATGCTACAAGTGGGTCTGTTAGTCGACTCTGGGAATTCAATTGAATGGATCAATGTACCAGGACTATAGTGGCAAAGTTAGCTTCATGACTGATGCGTGGACATCGCCTAATCACCGGGCGTTTGTCGCGTTTTGTGTCCACCTGGAGCACAAGGGAGTACCGTTAAGTATGCCATTGGACGTCATTGAAGTGGCGACATCACACACCGGCCTTGAACTCGCAACAGTATTTGCAAACATGCTAAAAGAATTCGGAGTATCAGACAAGGTAAATGAGTACATTGTCTCATACCTGTCATTCTAATCTTGCTTAGATCTTGAGCGTAACATGTGATAATGCTACAAACAATGACGTGATGGTCCGTGAGCTTGAGTTGCTTGTCCCATCATTCGGGGGCGACGCCAGCCATACCCGGTGCTTCCTACATGTCATCAACCTGGTCGCCAAGATGTTGATCCGTCAATTCGACACCAACAAGCGGGATGCGGACAAAGCGCTGGAAGATGGTAACAGCACTGTGGAAGTAGATGAGTTTAGTGACGAGATTGAGGACGAAGTTCACCCGGATTTGGATCAAGACGATGCTGCACTTCTGTCCAACGAGAGCGATGGGTGGGTTGACGAGCGAGACGAACTCAGCGGAGAGGAGCGGAAGGAGCTAGAGGACGCTGTACGTCCCATCAAATTAGCACTGGTGAAGGCAAGTCGAGGTATCACTCACCTTTCATTTTGAGGCTAAGTAATGGCCCACAGCTGCGCAAATTAACATACAAAATCATCCATTCAACCACCGTCGTCCTCCCGGCTTGGAAGAGCATTCTAGAAGATCTGAAGATGGCCATCACACTGATGCCGCGAGATGTTGCAACCCGCTGGAATTCAACTTACGATATGTTGGAATATGCTTTGACCCATCGAAAGGCTGTTGATGCGGTCGCTTTGAAAAGGGAGCTTGGTTTGCGGAAATTCGAGCTGGCAGACCATGAATGGGGGATTGTTGCGCAGCTGCACAGTGTCCTCAAGGTGAGTCATCCGAAATGCACGCGTGCAGCAAACAAACTGGAACAAACAACACATTCACGCTCTGGATCCTCAAGGAGGCTATGCTATTTTTTTCATGTTCGACTCCAAATCTTGCCACAGTCATTCCCGCGATGGACCATATCGAGGGCCAACTTCGGGCCTATTCACGCAACAAGAAGTACTGCGCAGCAATCCATTCATCCATGGCACTAGCAAAGAACACACTGAATCGTTACTACTCACTTACTGACAGCTCGGAAGTCTATCGGATCGCTATGGATAAGTCTAATTTCTCTCAAACCGAGCCGCTCTAAGAACAAAGTAGTGCTACATCCACGACACAAGTTATCCTACTTCAAAACAGCACACTGGGAGGACAAATGGATCAAGACCGCAGAAACCTTGGTGCGGGACGAATATGTGCGGTCCTATGCCTCCAACGAGGACGGCAGTGATGAGGTGGAGGATGTAGACTCAGAGACACAGTCCGATCCCAGTAAACAGAGTGCAAAGACCACGACCAACATTTTTGATAATTTGCCAGCGCTCACACCACCCAAGCCAGCCACTCTAGGCTGTGAGCTTGACCGGTACCTCACATCTGATGTCGAATATGTGGCTGACCTGATTTCCTGGTGGCACAACCATTGCAACATATACCCTCACCTTTCGTGGATGGCGCTAGACTATTTGTCAATCCCCGGTACGTTCAAATGAAAATATTATATATTTTTTCCAATACTAACAATAATGGATAGCGACATCAATTGATGTTGAGTGCCTCTTCAGCCGCGGCCGTCTCCTCCTCTCGCATGTACGCTCTGGACTTTCGGCTCAGTCCACCCGGGCACTCTTGTGTCTCGGTATGTGGAGCAAGCTGAACCTTGTCAAGTCTGAAGATATCCTGAAAATTAGTGCTCTGCCAGATGTTGTGGGTGATGAAGATCATGTCCTCGACGACGGATGGGATGCAATCAAGTGATTTCGTATAGATCAATACAAGTAGTACTACTGTCTTCTGTTTAGTACTAATGAAATTTTCGGGTGGGTTGCATGCCCAACCCGCGGGTTTTTTTACCCATACCCACTGTGGGTACGGGTACAGGTATAGTGTTGCAAACCCGAGACAAAGCCCTTACCCCTGGTGTGGGTACGGGTTTTTGGTGGGTATGGGTACGGGTATGTTACCCATACCTGGGGGTTTACCCGTGCCATGCCCTAACTGGACATTGAGTGATGATTTCGATGTGACACATTCTTTCATGTAGCATTGTGCTTTTTCGTGGGCGGCATGTGCTTCCAGTTGGGCCTCATTGAGGTCACCGAGTTGTTTTTCTAAGATGGGGAGGAATGTTGTTTTTCCTATATTGGGATAAGCCCTTGGCTCATAGCCCATCATTAATGAGAACGGGGTCTTTCCCATTATGGAATGGATGGAGGAGTTGTGGCAATACTCCACCATTGGCAAAAGATCTGACCATGGGGTGGCGTCGCCTTGACAAAAGATCCGAAGGTATGTCTCTAACTCCTGATTAACCAGTGCCGTCTCTCCATCAGTCTGTGGATGGTTGGCAGAGGAGAGGAGCAGATCATAATCCAAGAGTCTAGCCAGTTCCAGGGCGAAGGCTGAGGTGAACTGCAGACTGCAGTCCGAGATGATCTTGTCGTGTAGCCCGAAGCAAGGGAAAATCTTCTCAAAGAAGAGGTGCATGACCCCGCAGGCATCCACACTCTTGTAAGTTGGGGTGAAAATTACCCCCTTTGTGAGGCCATGGTCGACCATGACCATGACTGAATCATAACCATTGGATGGCGGCAAGTCCGTGATGAGATCGACTGAAAGAGTAGAGAAGGGGCGAGTGGAAGCGACCGGAAGAGGGGTAAAAGGCGGGACAGTGGGATGGGTGTTGACCTTGTTGGCTTGGCAGACGGCACATCCTTGGACGAATCATCGGACAAATGCTGTCAGACCTAGCCACCAATAGTCACACTGTACCACATTAATGGTTCAGTAGTAACCGCCATGGCCACCCACAGACAAATCATGGATGGAATGAAGGAGGTCATTCTGGTGGGCTTCAGGCATGTAGGCCCAATCGTTGGAATCAAGCAATCCTTTGTCGAATCGCCAGTCATGAACGGATGAGTGAGAGATACCTGAAGCACTATCATGGAGTTTACGCAGCTGGTCAATGACAAAGGAGTCATCGGAGGTTGACCACTCAATAGCGGTCTGAAGGTCGAGGTTGATCCTTCTTAAAAAGAGCTCTCCCGGAAGTAGGGTAACTTCGGTGTTGTTGACCAAAGTATCCAGGGTGTCCTTCCGTGACAGAGCGTCCGCCGGGCCCATATTGGTGCTGGGTACATGTTGGAACAGGAGGTCATAGTCCTGTAATGTTAATAGCCATCTCGCTTGCCGCCGAGATAGCTTCCTGGGGTCCTTGAAGTAGCACAGATTCTGTGGTCTGTGAGCACAGTGATGGGCCGGTTGGTCCCGGTGAGGTAGTGCTGCATTCTTCTAGCACACATATAACCGCTAGAAGTTCTCAATCATACATGTCATAGTTTTGTTCCGCTGGAGAGAACATTTGGGAAATGTAGCAGCAAGGGTGTAAATCGCCCTTGGCATACTTCTGCATCAGCACACCCCCTGTGGCTGTTAGGGAAGCATCTGTCATGACGAAAAATGGTTTCGTGTTGTCCGGCATTGCGAGTACGGGTTTAGAGGTGAAGGCCAGACGGAGGAGGTCGAAAGCCTGTTGTTGCATGTGCATCCAGGACCACGGCTGCCCTTTCTTTGTTAAATCCAAGATCGGCCTGGCAATCTGTGAGAAGTTCAGAATAAACTTGTAGTAAAAGTTCAGAACCCTATGAATGAGTGGACTGCACAAACCAACATAGGTGGTTCCCAGGTAGCGATTGCCAAGAGCTTGGTAGGGTCCATCGCAATGATACCCTCTTGGATGACCATCCCTAGGAATTCAACCTAGGATGCATTAAACATACATTTTTCCAGTTTGAGGCCAAGACAGTTTTCTCTTAACCGTTCCAGAACTCACCTTGTTCTGTCGTGATGTTCCTTGAGATCCCTGGAATGGATCAACATATCATCCATGTAGATGATTAACCATCCTTCCGCTACCATGTCCTTGAATATAAAGTCCATGAATGACTGAAAAGTCGCGGGACTGTTGCAAAGGCCGAAACACATAACGAGAGGCTCAAAGAGGGTGAAGGGCATGATGAACACTGCCTTCCAGGCATCTTTAGTCTTGATCTGAACATTATTATATCCCCAACAGATGTCCATTTTTGTGAAGTAACAAGATCCCTTGAGCTGATCCATCAAGTCTCCGATGAGCGGAAGAGGGTAAGCGTTCTTGATGGTATGCTCATTGAGATAGTGGTAATCTTGGCAAGGGTGAAGATTACCATCCTTCTTAGAAACAAAGAAGAACAGAGAAGCCATAGGGGAGTTGGATGGGCGAATATGTCCGGCTTTCAAGTGTTTGTCAATAAAATCTTTACATGCCTCTCACTCTTTAGGGTTAAGCGGGTAACCCATAGTCGACAACAATCCTTGTCATTGATGTGGGAGTATGGTGACAGGCATTGTCGTCATCCTCATAGTCCTTGTCTCAGTGGCATGGGTAGTGCCACTGTGCTGTCGTCGTCGTCATCATGAAGGTGCGGTGTGGTGGTGACGACACAACACCGTCCTCGTCATTGATGTGGGAGCGCGGTGTCCTCATTGTCCTTGTGTCAGTGGCACGCATGGTGCCACTGTGCCATCGTTGATGTCGATGTGGAGGCATGGTGGTGGTGGTGGTGACACAACATTATTATCGACACTGTCATTTCAGTGGCACATTGACGTGGGAGCGCGACGATGGTAGTGATGGTGGTGGTGGTGACACAGCATTGTTGTTGTTGTTGTTGTTGATGTGGGGGCATGGTGTTGGTGGTGGTGGTGGTGACACGACTTCATTGACATGGGGGCATGGTGTGACACGGCATCGTCAGTGTTGTCGTCTTGCCATGGTGGTGGTGGTGACACAGTACTGTTGCAGTGGCATGGGTGGTACCACTGCCGTCGTCGTTGCTGTTGCATCATCATTGTCGTGAGGTGGGAGAGGACGTGGAGAGGGTGTCGCTGTTGAGTCATCAACCTGCAGACATGGGTGGAGGAGAGAACGCACCATCACATGTCATGTGTCACGCTCATTCAAAAAACATACAAGTCCTGATTCAATAGGAATCTAGAAGAATTGCATAGTAAACTCATGGTGTAGCCACTGTAGCACTGTCGGCTGTGTCACTGTGCCTCTGTGACATTGGGAGCCGGTGACATCGGTTGCTGTGTTGCTGTAATATTACTGTAATTATGCTGTAAGCCTGTGGCAACTGTCCCAAAAAGAGTGATTTGCTGATGAGTGTGGTGGAAAGATTTCATTCAGACTACCCTCTTCCACAGCACATACTATGGGTCAATGTTATCAGAGAAATTAAGGAAAGCAGAGACAGGCAACTCTGTTCCCCACCACTGGTTGCTATAACAAGGACCCTGTGGCAATGCTCTTGCTAGCAGCAGGCTCCTCCTTCAAACCCATTCATGTACTCTTGCTTCCCTCTGCTCCTGCTTGTCCCACTTGTCCTACACTCACCCAGTGTTTAAACTTTAATCAATGGGGTTATATTACCACTAACTGCACATACTACAAATGTCTCCTCTGCCACATCACTGCTTCCTATCATATCCAGACCTGGTATTCTCACTCACTGCAGAAACTAGCTTTCTAGTGGTAGCAGAATCAAATGTGATGTATGTAGCTGATAATGAGATGTCTGATTTTCCCACTTGGTTCTAATCAGACATAAAATAGATCTGGCATTCACATATTTCAGACACCCTGGTTATCCTCTCTCTCTTGACTATAATCTTACCTTTTTCTTTAGTTTCAGACCTGATTTTCCACATGCTCATATGTACTACTTTCCTTTATTTTTTTTTCACCAAGTCCAACCACCATGAGCCTGAAGCTTGAGCTTACTCCAGATATCAACAAACTTGTAGTCAACTATGAAAAAGTGGTCCAGAATCAAAGGTCAGTCCACTCCTTGATGTATTCCAACCTTTTTGACTCTGTTTTCTTGTATGCGCCTCCATGTTACAATTAATGGTCACAAGCATCCTCTTGTCAATTTCAATAACAGCGCTATAGAATTCAAGTCTGAGATGATGGTATATTTTATGTATATATAGACTTTGTAACTGTCTGAAAGGCTTCAAAGAAACAGAAAACTGCAAATGCTCTGAGTTCTTTATCACCAAACACATCGCCTGCAACTGCCTTCAAGTTTATCAATGCACTACCATCCTCGCCCACCATCCAATCCTCCCTCAGTCCTACCCAGTCAAAGATTTCTCAGTCATCCATTCGCAAATGAAAGCAGAAGCAATTTGTAGATTCCTTTGTGTACCAGATGTAAAAGAGTTGACTTTGAATTGTATCCACATCCATTCACGTGAGTTCAACACATTGGAAGCTGGACACATCAACTCTTCTCCACCAAACCCTTTCATCCTACCTGGCACTGCCTCATGTTCTTGTCTATCCCATTGTTGTGGTGGAAAAGTCATGCCCAAGCGTGTTGTTGCAGCCCACAGACATGCTGATTTACTCGCAAGGACAGTTGCATCTCAAGCATAGTCCCAACAGGTTGCTTTGAAGATCGTTCCAATGGCAAAGGCAGATATGGGCACTATCTTACCCACTATCCAAGAAGATCCCCCACCATTATTGCTGGATATCAATTTCCCAGATCCTCTGCGCACTTCCCCTTGTCCAGTAGAGCAACAGATGCTGGATCATGGATGTCTTACCGGCGAGGACCTCAACATAATGACTTTTGGTAGTGCTCTTCCAAATCTGGGCCTGAATTTCCACAGCCCTGAAGACTCCTCTCTATGTTTTTCACCCTCATCCTACTGACTGTTTGTCCCTCCATTTCCACCCCCCTCATCACTCTCCACTCAACTGATTGTGCCCTTGGATTGGATAAAACCATCTATGCACTCCCTGTCTGTCCATCATGCCATAACATTTTCCCCCCTGCAAGCTCTCTTCACTGCCAAGAATCATGCATGTCTTGTAACATTGATCTCTTCCTTCCCTCACAGACGAGACATGGAAGTGCTCATACCAATAACTTGCCAGTAGTCAATTTTCCCTATCTCCCACTCTCCAAACAGATCAAATGTCTCCTCAAGATATCCAGTCTTGAAGCAGTTCTTGATGAATGGTGCACAAAGGATCGCAAGCCGGGTGAATATATGATGGTGTGGTA
This sequence comes from Boletus reticulatus, assembly GCA_038093535.1. NCBI lineage: Eukaryota > Fungi > Basidiomycota > Agaricomycetes > Boletales > Boletaceae > Boletus > Boletus reticulatus. Next base: position 103,583 of record JBBPSJ010000096.1, read on the forward strand.
TGCCAATCCAAACTCAAAGCACACAATGGCAAATTATTTTTCTCTAATAATGCTGATGAGAAAAACGGACATAGTGGTAAGCTTCAGATTGGCGTAAACCTTGGAGTCAACTGGTAAATACTTAGTCTTCATTGAAAAGAACCTTCATCTAATGATTGTAGGTTCTCTCATACATTCAGAGCGACATTGCTCCATCCCATTCATCATGCCCAATGTCATTCTCTCTTTGCAATCTCCCATCCAACTACAAATTTTTCACATTTTATCTATAATAATATACTTACATTTCTCATAGATATCATACATCTAACCTCATGTGTGTTGGGATCATGCCAGGTCCTAAGGAACAAAATCTGGACCAAGTTCAGCACTTTCTCCACCCTATAATTTCAGATCATCATTTCAGATCTCCTGTGGCTTTGAAAACACAATATCAAGGTCCTGATGGAATTCCACCCTGAAGGTCATTTTCCTGATTTTATACATACCCCTTAGTAATGATTGATTGTCTGTATTCTGGGCAACTTATCTGTGTCGCTCCTGTTGCAGTTGGAAGCAATAACCCAGCAGCTGGACAAGCTTGGGAACATCCTGTAAGAGCTTGCAGGGGTGGTCAATGGCTTGTTCCAACATGGGAAAACTCTCTTGAACAGACACTCCAGTAAGCTTACTGCTCTGAGGGTCATCATCCATGGGGTGAACATACTAAGCAAAGGGTAAGCCATCACTCATTTACCCCCAACATTCCAGCAGATCACACTGACAAGTCATGGCCTACTTCCTGATGGTAGAGTGAGCCATTGGTTGCCTTTGCTGGGATTAAATGAAAGCTATCCTCACTTCGTGACTGAGATATTGACATTGATAATGAGATCTCAGCTGGGGACTGAGACCAGTTCCACTGCTGGCACCAATACTGGTTGCTCCTTCATCCTGTCAGCCAGGCAGAGATCCAGCTTACAGGCCCTCAAGGAAGCCCTATAGTGGAAGGAGAGGGACCAGGAAATGTGGTGTTGTCAAGACTTTCTATGGATATTGGTATCAGCCAAGGACTGGACAGATGTGATCTAGCAATGGATATGGTTGAAGGTGCTATGTCCAGATGGAAACTTCTCCCTGGCAACATCTTTTATGCCTAACCTGGCCATACTAAAGTATCTCATGTATCAGATGGTGCTCATCGAAGCATTTACAAAGCCTCTATGGGATAATGAGGAGTTGATCTAGTGACAGTTTTACTTAACTTAGAGCTGAATATTTAACATGTCCAACTTGAAAATGCCTAGGAAGATTGCACTTGTCTGTGCTAGCCCTTGGACCGCCTTGTCCCTTCAACATATTGGTAAATCTCTCCAAGTTCACAACATCCTTGGTCATGTCCAAGAGGGAGGATCCAAAGGTAACCATGGGCAAGGACTATGCCTCATTCACCATATGCATGAACTCAGACTGTCTCTCAACAAACTTTCCCAGGGCCTCAAGGATCTAATAGAAGATAGTGTGGAAGAGATACTATGAGATTGTCCAGAGGGACCCAGTGGTGGAAGAGGACAAGCAGGTGATAGATGATATCTCCAATGACTGTCATGGATATAGTTTCTTGGAGGAAAAGCCCTTCTGCAATAGACAATGGACTATGTTTTACTATTTTGTCCAGAAATACCAACTTGTCAACACAGATTCCAATAGCACACTCTGGTGGAATGTATTCCAGGTCAAGCCCTTCCTTGAGATTTCCACTCAGGTGGCCCAGTTCACCAGGCTACAGATAAAGAACAGGGACCAACAGTGGAACTTGCAATTTTTCAATGGCCAAATGTACTTGGTGACCTGGAGTGGCAAGATGAGTGGCACATCCAGAAAGAATTCTTGTATTCCCTTCTTTCCATTTTCTCAGATATTCCATATCCTATTAGAGCTGTTCAGCAGTGGCCTATGGGAGGCAGAGGCCCTTTTTGTCAGCATTGTGTATGGAAACAAGGAAATGGAGCTGCATGGGAGATGAGTCGAAGAGCTCCTTCCTTTTCCTTTCTCTGATCTCCTCTCTTTTTCTGTTTGTGTGGGAACAAGTACCTGTGGATGTATGAAGGTTAGCAAATGGAGTCAGAACAATTTTATGGCAAGTTCACCATGACAAACAATGAACTGTTTGATTGTGTGTGGGGATCTTGGGACTTTCACCAGGCATCAATCTCCATGGTCTGGCATTTCATATCCTCAGATGTCTTGTTTGATGTCCTAGATGATGTCCTTGCAGAGTTGGTTGATCACACCACAGAAATGGATCAAAGCCACTATGAAAGGATATATTTGAAGACCATTAGGACCTCCCTGATGCATGCTGACATTGAGAAGCAGTGGTGGATAAGGGACAAGTGGCATTTGTTCCTTGGTCTAAGTCTCTTCCCTATCCAGGATCCCATCACAGTGGTGAGGTTTTGCAGGTCTGCTGCACTAGAAATGATGTCTTGAAGTCAGTGCTAACCAACATGCTACCAGAGCTTTTTGATAAAAGCGAAGATTCTTAATGAAGCGGACTAGCCACTTGCTGGATCAACTCAGGACGACTCTGGAGTCCACAGTGAGTAACCAAAGGATACTGAGAGAAATAACAAGGTGATACTAAGTCCACAGTGAGTAACCAAAGGATACAAAGTGGTGCTCCAGGGAGTAAGTACACTTCAAGGTAAACAACAATAAACAGATCAGCCACAATTGACTGGGATATGCAAAGGTAAAGTCCTGTATGGGTAGAAACACCACAACAAGCCAAAGAGAAGCTGAAAAGCGGTAGGTAAGTAAAGTGACCATGGAGAACAACATGGGCATGGTTAGAACACGAAATGAGGCATGAATCAGGTGCGAAATCACCAACACTAACACTTTTGGGATTGGTTACCATGGCCATGGTGGCTAAACTAGCCCAGACACTATCCAGGTTGTTAGAGAAACCAGTAGAAGAGCTGGCTCTCATGGCCATGGATAGTGTAGGTGATGGGAACATAGGAGGTCAGAGGGTCAGAGGGCACCTCCCCTGGCTGTTACACTTGGTCTGGGTAGGAACAAGGAAGCATCAAGCCTGAGTACAATGATGACTTATTATACATAAATCAAAGGTTTGATGGGTATTACTCACCAAATGTCCACACAAGAGTCTGAGAGACAAGTGAGGCAACATAGATTAGAAAACAACAAAGGAGCTTGAGCATGGGGAAACACTGGAGATATATAAATATTTAGGGCAGGCATAGAAAGGTATGGAAGGAGATGAAAGTAAACAATGACTAAGTAAGTGATTGCTGTCGAAATGCTAGCAGAAGAGATAGGAGATAGGAAGGAGTCATCATAGAAGAAATAGAAAGTAAGTCCAAGGAGGCAAGACAAGATGTGTATTCATACAATAAAAAGAAAAAAAAAAAGAGTTAATTGTAACACTGGCCTTACTGTGTTAGAACTTAAGCTGTTCTCCTCCCCTCCTTCTCATCTATCAACAACCATCTGGAAGAAGCTCCCTGCCAGAATGCCTGCTCTAGTAGAGACCAGTCCCTGAATGTGGAATGATGAGGACAGGTGGTGGCAAGAGTCTACTATGGATGGTTCTGCCACTGCTTGGCCAGAATGAGATCTCTCTGGTGATGATCCTGTCTGTTCAGGATGCTAATGGAGGAGCAGTATGGCAAGTGCATCAAGGCTGGCATTTATTGCCACAACTACTGAAGTCAGTCAAAGGAGGTAAAATCAAGTGCATACAAAACCTTTTTCTTACAGATGGAGCATGTAGGCATGGAGGGCTTTCAAAGGCATATTGCATTTTGTTGTCTGCCTTGCTGTCCATAACTGGACTAACTCCTTGGTCAGTCTTCCTGCCAGGCCAACAGGGAAAAGAATTAAGAAGTTATTTATTGATGAGTTCTACAACATGATCAGATGTCATCCAGATCATAAACTCAAGTGGGAAGCTCTCACCTTGCAATGCAGCCAGCTTTCCATTACTCTCTGCCACATGCCCATGACAAACCAGCTCTTGAAACCCTTCAAAGTTCTCATTGTGAGTGTGACAAAACAACCAAGGCACTGTTAATGACATTCTCTTCTATGGAGAGAACAGACTCATTGCATGGTGATAGTGCTTTTTGCTTCCTAGGTGAGGATAAGTGCACTGTATGTATAGCATTTGTGTGTAACTTGAAATGGTTCCATTGTTGCGAACTCTGCAATTTACCCCTACAGTGTGAGGGCAAGAAAACACACAAAGGTGATGAGCATGCCCATTGACTATGTTGAGAATGATTTCCTCAACACAAAACACAAGACAAGAGTGATTTCATACCTTTGTGGAAGTTATGGGTATATACACTCATGGATTTATTTCATATTTTAACCATGGCCATGTTGTTTTCCATGGTCACTTTACTTAGCACTCCTCTCAAAATTATGTTTGAGGGTGTGCTTTGAAAGGTTGGGACAGATTGGCCATAGAATAAGTTACTGATAAAAGCGAAAATGCTTAATGAAGCGGACTAGCCACTTGCTGGATCAACTCAGGACGACTCTGGAGTCCACAGTGAGTAACCAAGATGATATTGAGAGAAATAACAAGGTGATACTAACCTGGAGTCCACAGTGAGTAACCAAAGGATACAAAGTGGCGCTCCAGGGAGTAAGTATGCTTCAAGGTAAACAACAATAAACAGATCAGCCACAATTGACTGGGATATGCAAAGGTAAAGTCCTGTATGGGTAAAAACACCACAACAAGCTAAAGAGAAGCTGAAAAGTGGTAGGTAAGTAAAGTGACCATGGAGAACAACATGGGCATGGTTAGAACACGAAATGAGGCATGAATCAGGTGCGAAATCACCAACACTAACACCAACAGCATGGGTCATCAGTTGCATGCAAGGATATATCACAGTAACACATCACCAAAAGAAACATCTATGTCAATACACTTGCATGGTAAGGCGTTGTTGTGGCTTAAGTAGTCAGACAATTTTTACAGATGAATACAGAGTGAGATTTGAGGAAGCAAAGGCATGATCTGGCATGAACAATGTGCCACACGGGCGAAGCAGCAAGTGAGAGGAATGTTGATAACTGGGATGTGGATGGACATGATAGAAGAGGAGGGGGGAGTGGTGGTGATGGTAGTGGCTATGTTCCATGGTGTGTTGTGGTAATTTAAGTGTGGCATTATTTATGGGTGCTATTTACATTGCATAACACATGACATAGCTGCCTACCACTTGGAATGGTGTGAACCATGTAAAGGCAGTTCTCAGTCAATACACCTGTTGCTGTTGTAATGTATTACAAGGAAGGCTTGATATAGATAGATACACTATAAAGTCATTGACAAGATGTTATGGTATGATTGAAGCTCTTAGCTCGATCATCCACCAGATGCCCAGACATTGTGTGAGTGTAATGCACAGTATAGTGTTAACGTAGCGTGCTGTGAAACAGGGTGAAGAACATGCGAGGAATAGACGAGGAGTGTAACTCAAGTATAGGCCGAGCTTCGAGATGATGCGAAGCCTAGGCTGGTCTCTTCTATCCACAGGTACTGAGAGGCTCTCTGGGACTCGAAGGTGGTGGACTAGAAACAACGCTGATATTGCATAGAACTAGCTGGGGAATTACAGGAGTGAAACAACGAGTATTTATATGGTAGGCCCGTAATCTAGATGAATAAGTGGATGCGCAGCATCCACAGTCCAAAGGCTATGTGTGCGCAGTAAGGCGCAGTCACAAGGCGATGAGTGCGCAGCACAAATCAATGAAATATAAAAGAGGCGATGCCACAGCCATGAAGTCTGAATAAGGGGCTGTGGCGGAGACAGAATGGAACTCTATATAAGGTATAGGCGGGGTGCCGTGTGAGACGGAAAGAGAAGGAGATCGAGAGACGTATCTGGTAGTACATGTGGAGGACGACTCCACTACGAATACAGCCGCGTACTGATAAAAGCGAAGATGCTTAATGAAGCGGACTAGCCACTTGCTGGATCAACTCAGGACGACTCTGGAGTCCACAGTGAGTAACCAAGATGATATTGAGAGAAATAACAAGGTGATACTAACCTGGAGTCCACAGTGAGTAACCAAAGGATACAATGTGGCACTCCAGGGAGTAAGTACGCTTCAAGGTAAACAACAATAAACAGATCAGCCACAATTGACTGGGATATGCAAAGGTAAAGTCTTGTATGGCTAGAAACACCACAACAAGCTAAAGAGAAGCTGAAAAGCGGTAGGTAAGTAAAGTGACCATGGAGAACAACATGGGCATGGTTAGAACACGAAATGAGGCATGAATCAGGTGCGAAATCACCAACACTAACACTCCCCCCTGATTGCGCAACTCTGCCAATCAGACTAACTCCCCCCTGTTGCAGTGAGTCCCATCATCTCACAGAAGCGCTGCACCTTGACTCGAGGCAAAGCCTTGGTCAGAAGATCTGCAGGCATATCTGAAGTCGAGATGAACATTGGGGAGATGATACCTTTGTCCACCACATCTCGCAACCAGAACCAGCGCATATCCAGTTGCTTCATGCGTCCATGATGCTCTGGATGCTTGGCTACCTGGATTGCAGACTGGTTGTCGATGCGCAGCACAGATGGCACAGTGACAGGGAAGCCAATCTCCTGCATTAGCCTGCGCAACCACACAATCTCCTTACCAGCTTCGCAGGCAGCGATGTACTCCGCTTCAGTGGTGGATAAAGCAACGATGGGCTGGCGCTTCGACATCCAGGAGACAGCACCAGTACCAATCTTGACAATAAATGCACCTGTAGAGCGTCCAGTGTCCTTGCAACCACCATGATTGGCATCAGAGAACACAGAGAACGACTCAGAGGTTGAAGGATCAGGTGAATAGGTGATACCATAGTCAAGAGTACCCTTGATGTAGCGAAGTAGATGCTTGATAGCGTTCCAATGCACGATGCCTGGATTAGAAGTGAAGGAGGCGAGTTGGCCAACAGAGTAGGCGATGTCTGGGCGAGTTGTACAGCAGAGATACTGTAGGGAACCAATGGCAGCGCTGTAGGACACAGAACGCATGAAAGCGAGCTCCTCCGGTGTCTTAGCAGCTTGATCGAGACAAAGAGACAGTCCCGGGTCCATAGGAGTAGTGACAGGCCTGCAATCAGTCATCCCAAAGCGATCAAGCATATCGACGCAATACTGGCGCTGGGAGATTGTAAGAGAGCGCTTGGAGCGATCCCGATCGATCTTGATCCCCAGGATCTCGCTTGTAGGTCCTAAATCTCGGATCTTGAAGTGTTTGCCCAGATCTGCTAAAGCCTGCTTGATGGCGCCCATAGATTTGGAAGCAAAGGTCATGTCATCAACAAAGACAGGGAGAATGATGCGCACGTCGTCCTTGACGAAGACATAGACTGCAGCATCAGAGTAAGACTGGGTGAAACCCATCGACTCAAGTACAGTGCGCATCTTGCGATTCCAGCGATTTCCGCCCTGTTTGGTGCCATAGACCGCTTTCTTGAGCAAGCACACAAGCTCCTTTGGATCGCCTTCAGCAAAGCCTTCAGGTTGCTCCATATAGACTTCACAGTCAATTTCGCCATTCAGATAGGCATGGGAGATGTCGACAGACCAGAGGTGCATGTCGTGGATGGCAGCGAGCGCAAGAATGATGCGAAGTGTGGGAAGGCGCACTGTAGGAGCGGAAACCTCGAGATACTCGAATCCTGGACGCTGAGTGAAGCCCTGAGCAACAAGGCGTCCCTTGTATCGCTCAAAGGACCCATCAGCATGATACTTCTTCGCAAATACCCATCTAGAACCAATGACTGGACGATCCTTGGGTCTTGGAACGAGTATCCAGGTTCCATTGCTCCTCTGGGCTGCTAACTCCTCGAGCGCAGCTTGTTTCCATTCAGCGGCATCATCTCGACGCATGGCATCAGCATAGGTCCTGGGCAGAGCTTCACTGGCTGCTAGAGCAATGTCTGCAGCGAGATCTGCATCTTCATCCTCATCTTCATCCATACCATCGATGAGCTGAGCTGGACTTAGCTTCCACCACTCTCTTGGAGGGTTTCTCTGTCTCAAAGGCAGTCGAGCACCAATTCCAATCGGACTAGGCGCAGCTGGCTGTGGGAGAGCTTGTGGTGGAGTGACTGGCGATGGTGGAGGCGATGGAGCAGGAGTCTGAGGCAGAGCAGGAGCAGGAACTTGCTGAACTGGCAAACCTCCCCCAGGAACTGATATCTGCGGCGCATCAGACTCGTCCGCATCATAGAGAGTAGGGGGTTGGTAACCAGAGTCAGTAGAGGTGTCCATGTCTGGAGAAGGCGCACCAGAAGATGGGGAACGAGCTAAGAAGTGTCTCTCATCGAAATCTGCTCGTTCAGAAATGATAGTGCGCTTGGTAGCTGGGTTATAGAACTTCCAAGCCTTGTAACCATCTGGGTAACCAATGAAGACACATTTCTCAGCATGAGAGCCAAACCCTGGTCGCTTGTCCTTCTGCACATGCACATAGGCAGTGCACCCCCAGACTCGAAGGTGAGACACATCTGGTTTCTTGCCATGCCATCGCTCATAAGGTGTAACATTGTCCACAGCATCAGTGGGGCATCGATTCCAGACATGCACAAGCGCAGCTAATGCTTCTCCCCAGAAGGCTGGAGACAAGCCTGACTCGTTCAACATGGCAGTGATGCGTTCGTCGAGCAGCCTATTGGCTCTCTCTGCAACACCATTCTGCTGAGGGCGGGCCCTGACAGTATGCTGGCGCATAATGCCACACTGGGTAGTAAAGTCTGCAAAAGCGTTGCTCATGTACTCACCCCCCTTGTCATCTCGAAGTGTCTTGATCTTGCGCTCAGACTGGTTTTCAGCGAAGGCTTTGAATGTCTTGAACGCATCAAAGACGTCCGATTTGCGCTTAATGGGGAGAACAAAGCGATATCTGGAGTAATCATCGATGAAGGTGACCCAGTAGCGACAGCCAGAGAAGGAGGGATGGGCCACCTGATGAACATCGCTGTGGACGAGCTCCAGGGGACGAGAGGACTGCGATGTGGACGAAGGGAATGGGTTGGCATGCATCTTGCCAGCGATGCAAGGTTCACAGACAGGATCTGGCGGAGTTTTCGCATCTAACTTCAGTCCAGTGACTAGATTGTGTTCCAACAGCGATCTGACACCTGTTAGATTGTGATGGGCAAGTCTGCGATGCCAAAGAGACCAATCAAGTGGTAAGGTCGTCGCAGGGAGAGCTTGCTGCTCAATAGACTCAGTAGTGCCATCCAGGAATGCAGCATTGTTGCCAGTGATGGTGGCGACGAAAAGAGGCGGTCCAGAACGCTGGGAGAAGACCATATGGGTATCATTGATACTGACAACGAGGCCAGAGTGACGAGTGAGATACAAGACAGAGAGGAGATTATTTCGAAGGTCAGGAACATGGAGGACTCGAGAGAACTCGACCGCTCTAGCAACCCTTCCCTCTATTACTGGATGGAACACTACAGACCCAACACCAGCCGAGTAGACTGTTGTGTTGTTCGCCAAGGTGATAGGCACGCGATAAGGGGTATAGTTGCGCAGCCAATGGCGATGAGGTGTCATATGAGAAGTGGCGCTGGAGTCTGCATTCCAAGCAGCGTCAGCAGAGTGCTGGGAAGGAGTAGAGGGGTCACTGGAACGAAGACTTGCATTTCCTGCATGTTCTGTGGTATTTTGGGCGTTCTGGGCGACATTGGCAACAGCAG